>JAKSZP010010883.1:0-90871 GCA_022478985.1 Massospora cicadina | reverse complement strand
ACTTAATCATCAAATCTTATATTTGGTTAAAGGGTTAAATTATGTGGTCATCTGCAATTCTGACACCATGTAAGACCCATGCACCTGTACTCAAATCTATAAATAAAAAATAGTCCTTATCTAATACAAACCATTAACTTAACTTTTAGCTTGGGCTTCTACACTGTCATACTAAACAACAGCAGTAAAAACTCAAGTTATTTCTTTTATAAAGTTAGGGATTTAGTGTAATAGTGCTTGATTTTTCAGGCTAAGTTTTTTAATGTAAAAACATGTGATTTTACTAGTGAAAATTATTAAATATGACTTGTTTCTACTTTTGGAAGTTACTAAGTGTTACTAGTAGTATAAAAAACCTTTACTTCCATAAAAAATGAGTTTTATAGTAAACATTATCTTTTTTAGAACCAAGATGATGTAAAGGAACATCTGAAAACTGGACTATTTAGACCTTATTAGGATGTATAAATTTTTTTACATATTGATAGTTTAGATAAAATTAGTTTTCATAATTCATTGGATGCCTACTTTTTGACCATACCTACATTTACTGTTTCTGGTTAGGCTTACTAAGCCATAAAAGTAGTTAACATCACTACTCTATACTATACCTATAAAGGTGAAAGTATTTCTTAAGTCATATATAGCTTCAAAAAACTTATAATGTAACAATTATATACTATCAGCTTAAAAGTAAGCAGCTTTAATAGCTGATCATGAATAAGATGACATCTTTAATTATTTTGACATAAATCTCTTATTTGCTATCTGTTAAGCATGGGATTACTAATGGCGTTTATGTCTGCACAGAACTGCAAGTGAAATCTTTAGTTGGTAATTTAGAAATTTAAAATTTAGTTTTTAATCAAATGAAAAACTTAGTGGTACATTATATAGTTGGTGGCTGAGTTAAATTGTTGATCTCTCTATAATGCAACCAAACCTTTACTACTTGCTACTTTCTTAATTGACTGTATTTCAAACTATGCAGACCTTTTAAAAGCTTTTAGGGCTTGGCTTTACCTTTTCAAACAAGTTCTGGATTTTAACCTTTTCCTCATACACCTGTTACACAAAGCTATTGCTTAACATATAAAATTAAAGATGTACCGGATTAATGATATGACATTATAATTTATACATGACAAACTTAATAACATCATCACCATAATGTACACAAATGCTACTTTACATTATCATTTTGTTTATCTAGTATGTTGCTTTATAAAATAGCCTACTTATACTGATAATGCTATTTTAAATCTTTTTAGTATAGAAATTACCAAGATATTATAGGTGTAACTAAAAGTGTTTTATTAAAATTTTATGATAGAAGGCGATAATGGCTGAAGGAAAATAATAAAAAGGTACCTATCCTTGCATGTTAATACCCTTTGTATATAAGTATGTTCATACTTGATCCAAAGGACCTTAACATGGTCACATGTGAACTTGGGAGATCCTGTGAGACATTGAGCATGAAATTAATTTTTGTTTTCACAGGTAAATAGCTCAAGCTTAGCACCTAATAGCTGACAGAAGACACTTTAGCCAAATCAAACTTAGTTCTTAGCATCAGTATAAAATTTAAATTAAGATCATTTTACTGATTTTAGTGATACTTATAAAAACTTGCCCAAATGATACACTTAATTTGCGACATAAAATTGGCTTTCTTTACCTAAATTCCCAGACTGCAATTATATGTGAAAAGCGACTTTTATAAACCATTTTCCCTGCTGATGTTTAAGATAGCTGCTTCATTCTACAATGTCTATAAGGGTTGAGATTTTAGTCTGCCAGTACATTACTTATGCTTTTGCTCACGCCTGAGTGGACCACTGGCGACAGAATTATTAAATCAAAAGAAAGCTCTAAAGTAGACTTTGGTAGCTGATGGGGACACTGTGTGTGATTATGTAGATGGTAATATATAATATGATGGTTACAGCGTTGGTAAAGATGCTGGAGTAAACAAGATTGAGTGACAAGGGAGAAAACATAAATCAAGGAGACAAATTTTTCCAAGTCTTGTTGGCGAGCATCAAAATGTTACAGATACTTTGATCTTGCTGAAGTAACTTAAAAGGTTTTGCACAGAAATTAGCCTAATAGTGAGGGTGCCTCAGTGGTAGAGTATGGTCTTAATGTCCACTGCCTCCCAAGTTTGATCCCAGGAGATGAACTTTGGAATGGGAAGATTATGACTATGTTGACGTTGTACAACAATGCCCTGAACCAAGATAGCAAATAGCAAGGTGGTTCATGGAGTTCCTGACCTATCAGAACGCTGTGCATAAAGATTTACCAGGATTTATCCTCATTTCATATTAGAGCTATTTCACCATTAGTTGGTGTGTTATCATCCACATATTGGCCCACCTTGAATAAATATAATATAATATATATTAGCATAATACAGAAAGCTTAGTATTGGTGGTAGTTTTTAACACATAATGAACCAGGAGCTTAGAGGCCTCATATTTTTCATTCCCAAAAAACATACCATTTAATCACAACTCATATTTGCAAAAAAGGTAATCTGCTTCTATATTTATGGTAATTGAACTATTTGGTAACTAAATGATAACATGATCTTTGGTGTTTTCAGAAGCTGCAGTGAGGTTAATTTAACTATGGTATGTGATTGAGTAGTTGTATGGACCTAATTGTCAGGTAACTTGATAAGGAAATAATAATATTATCTTATGTTTAATTTATTATGTACTATATTAAAAATATAAGTAATTATGGATCAAAATATTCTAAGTATATGTGAATTTTGGGATCTTCAGCCTAGAAATTCTACTTAATAATATTCAACTAGATAATTCAGGCCCAGGAACTTTGTTGGTTAAGTCAGTTTTAATAATTTTTGCTTAATGACCCAGGCTCATGGGCTTTTTTGGTCTATGTAAAATTAGTTTTCAATGTTGATCAAGTTTTAATCAAATTGATTACTAATTAGTGGTACAAATCGCCTTGGTATGTGCTACCATTGCTCAAGAGGAGTGACAGTTTAGCTATTTTAGGACGCATCAGAGAAAATGCTGTCTTGAAATAATAACAGTAAAACAATGAACATGAGGCTGAGCTGAGTTGCCACCAATCCTCATATTTCATAGACCCTCTGAAGTCTCAATTGTGATCCCCTGGCTAAGTGGCGATGTGAGGTGAGGTTTCATGGGTAAGGTGTGGCAAACTTTAAACCCTATAAATTCTTCCTAATTACATACAAATAAAAAACAATCTTTTAACATACCAATTTGATAGTTTAATATAAAAGCTTTTTGTATTTAATACTTTTTTGTTGTATTAAGTTGAGGAATTATTGGGGATCAAAAGGATCAGGAAAGTGAGCCGTTGTACAAGTAAATAAACGAAGGATACAGCCTTTAAGTGTCCTTTCTAAGGAATTTTATATCTTAACTACTGTCACCATCTGAACTATTATCTCTATACATTAGGCGCTCAAAACTCCAGATTATCTCAGAAGAACTGGACCATTTGAAGTAGGACAAAACTTCAACATATGTATTCATACTTATTGCTAAGTTAAGGGTAATATTAGGGAATATTGCCACCATCACAGCAATTAAAAAGCTGTATGACCATGAATGTAAGGCATGTATCCCGGGGCGCTGACCTAAAATTGATATTAGGCATATGGTCCGCTGCTCAATTACTGTAAAAAATTCATTTATTTTTTATTAGAGAAAATACAAAATAAAATTTAAACAAAACAAAACAAAACATAATATTTTGGTTTAGTGGAATTTTAAGGTGGAGGTTGTGGTTTCAGTAACCAGTGTGGCACTGCAACACTAAAAATAGCATAGAGTAATATTCTAAATTGTTTTCTTTTTACTTGATGCAAATTTTATTTTTATGCTGTTTGGCTGGGTAGAGGTCAGGGGAGAATTTAAGAGAGAAGAAGAAATGGCTGAAGTCCCTCTAGCAACTTTTGTTCTAATTGCCATTTATAATAGTAATGTCTATAAGTGTTCTATTTCTAATTTGATATATTTTGTTATATATTTTGTCATCCAATAGAAGCCTTTTAATGCCTGGCACATATGGTGAACTTCTGAGTAAACATTAAAGCCTAATGCAATAATTGAATTAACTTTGTAATTTGGAAACCCACAGTGGCTAGAGATGGTGAAGCTTATGAGGTAATTCTCCAAAAGAACCTAGAACTTTAATTGTAATTATAAAATCAAGTAGCAAGGTGAAAACCAAAGATCCTGGGATACTTTAAGCACAATGGAAAAAGACAAGGCAATTGGGATTGAGTAGGTACAATAAACTCAGTTTTATTGATGCAATAAAAATGTGTCATGCAGGGAAGCACCCATGGATAGCAAAGAAGGAAGAAAATGAACTGAGGTTTATTTTTTAGACGTGAACTGTAAGAAACATCCTTCTAAAGAGTCTCCACATGCAGTTCTTTAAGCTCTTTTCAGCCTAAAAATTAGTTTGGGGAGTCACAGCCTAGTGATGAGCCCAACTACATTCATGATAACCCAAAATTAAGTTGGATCAGGATTTGGAACTGAACCTAAGGTAAAATACAACTTTTTGTCTCTCATCATCATAGAGGCCCAGATAATTATACATTACATATTTGCACAATCTCTTTTTAGAGTCAGCTGGCAACAGCTTTGTTGGAAAAGACATAAATTTCAAAGTTTAAAATTGATTGTGGAGCTCCCTGATGACCAGACCTGTCATGACTCATAAGATTCTTAGTTACAGACTGTAAGAACAACGAGGAAAATAGTAGGACCAAAGTTTATAAATTGTCAGCCCTTCATAATCACATACCTTGGATCAACGTTAGTTAAGGTACAAATATGCCCAGGTTGGTAGCAGGGTCAAGTGATGGGTTGTCAGCGCTACAAAAATGGCTCAAAAGCTACATTTTACTCAGAAAAAAACAGGTCATTGCATTTGATTTTTATAGGCAAATTAAATAAAAATTATAGAAACATTGTTGTTAAATTAAGTAAGATTCACCTACAAGCCTAATATCAAGTTTGGGCATATTCAAGCTGCAATACTACCATTGATGATAATCTGATTTAATGACTAATTTTGGCCATAATCGTGGCAAAATGACCATGTCTCATCCCCCTCAATATCCTTATAGTCATTCTCACAAGGATAACTTGTTAGTTAATTATCTCAGCTTATAATCAAAAATATTATATTTTATGGCGAACTACTTAGTGAACATGTTTACAGACCTTATCAAGGGTTATCCCATAACATAGGCCTTTATTATTTCTAAGATTATGATCTACTTCAATTCCGTCAATGGTGGAATCTGGATCACATAATATTTGAGTTTGGAAGGTCTAGACCTTAAAACTATATGTTTATGAACTACATGCAGGGAGTCTCATCATTTCATTGCTTTGTTGGTTATTTGGCATTTTTGATAATTATTTAGATAATTTACTGGGGTTACCCTGCCATTAACACTCTTCAGGGTGTCTTTTTTCCGCAATACTAATAGTAGGTTCCCTGTTTACCTGGTTGTGGAATTTCCATCACCTATTTAAGAACAGGAGAGTTACAGACACTCTCATTAAATATAGGTAAAAAGGTCGCGTCTGGGTCTAGGCTTCAAGTTTTGTTCATCAACATGGATATGGGGTCAAGAACATTTATCTGATGAGGGTTGGCGCAGATCTAATTTATAAAGTTCCATGGTGTCATCTCTAATGTTATTTATTAATTGTAAAGGATTCTTTACTCCTTAAAATGTAGCACAATGTGTCATTGAAAAAAAATGAGATACCATGGCAACTATCACATTGTCCAATGTAACACAACAATAAGATGTTGGGGCTTGAACTTTTTAAATTAAATTGGTTCTCAGAATCTGAATAGTATATTACATTCTCAAAATGTATGTTCATATAGGACTGATTTCAATTTGGACAGGGTCATATTGCAACTAAATTTCCTAAAGAAGGCCACCTTCTCTAAATCCTATATAGTACCATTTTTAAATAAGGCATCCATATTTCCTGAATATTGCTAGTGAGGTAGACTTAAACATGCTGTACTTTTGTCTGAAAGTGGCAATTTCATAGATTTTTTGTACACAAATAGAAAGATTTTTGATACTCTCTATACCAGAGATGTACTTTTACCTATAAGGAATATATGGCAAACAATGAGTCTATAGCGTACATATACAGCTGGGGTAGGGGGTTACGCATCTTTACAAGAATCAGTTTAAAGTATATAAATATACATGAAAGTTTGATCAAGTTGTTAACAAAGAAAATTGAGCACTTTTTGAAGGGTTTTCACCAAGTTATCCACATGGAAAGTAGAAGCGTTAATTCTTATAGCCTGATAAAATTCTTGATTTTCTGGTAACCTGGTTATCATTTTTCCACAGTATTTCTTCTTGTTGATGTTCTAGATCCTGGAGTCTGAAGTGAATATTCAAACTATTTATCCAAGGTAATTTGATAGGTTTTTGACTGGTAGTCATGTTTAAACTTAATTTTCTGTATATTGAAGATTTTTTAGCAAAGTCTTGCTAAAGTCAAATAATAAATTATATAACATTATCTATATTCATCTAGCTTTTGCAAACCGCCCTTCTCAATTGTTATTTCAGATATCAAATTTGGGGGATTCTCCCCCTTGGGTTGGGACCATCTAGTACTAAAAAAAATTTGGGGGATTCAGATCTTTGCCTCAGGTTGAAACAATGAGTGGAGGTAAACAAGGAGGTTATTGAATTTTCTTTTATACCTTGGGATCATTTAAGGCTCCTAGTCCAGGGAAACCTTCTTTAGTATATTCTTCATGGTTTGGAATAAATTGGTCTATTATTTAGATGTCAAACCAATATACCAAATTTACAATATGGGAATCATAAGTTCGCTGCAGTTTGTTCAATTAGAGTAATACATCAGCAACAGATCACGCCACTAATGGTGTATGACAGCTGAAGCGTTCAAAATTTTTGGGTGACTTCATTGCATACTTATCCACCAACTCCATTGTCAAATGAAAAATTTGGTTTTGAAACAAATTTATTAATCTACAGTTATCCAGAGTGGCGTATCAATTAACCTGACAAAAATTGGAAGCAATCCTATACAATTCAATAAGTTATGAATGGAGTGTTGGTTAAGTCAAGTTATGTTTGTATCTTCACATGATACACTTTTAAAAGTTGCATCTGATGGTAAAATTTAGGATTAACAAACAGTCAGAGGTTAAAAATAAGTTTGGACAAATTGACATCAGTAATTGAAAGAGTCAAAGAAATGTACAAATGCATCAGGTTACTAGTGACACATTGTTGAAATATTTGGCCTACTTCATATGGCTGGTTCTTATTCTGTGGTATGGTGGAGTTTCAAACGTCTATTGTATGGTGACAATAGACCATACAGTAACTAAAATTAAGATATAACTCATTTATAATAACCCTTTGGAGCTGTATTCTTCTGTCATTACTTGGACGATGGTACGCTTCCCTGCTCTTTCTGATCTCAAGTAAATTATTGACTTAATACAACATAAAGTACTAAATACAAAAAAGCTTATAGATTAAACTATGTACTTGTGGTAATAGTTGATTGTACTTTATTAGTATCAACTTGGAGATAATTTATAGGTTTTGATGTTTACCACATCTTACCCATGACGCATCATTTTCAATGGCACTTGGCCAGAGGAACGTGTAAAATGTTCATTTAGAGTCTACAATCCTTTTGACTCAGGGCATTTCACATGACCTCAGGGTCAGTGTCAATTTCCTCAATATTCTCAAGACAGAATTTCTGACGTGTCTGAAAATAGCTGAACTGATGCTCTTCTCAAGAAGTTGGCAGCACATACCAAGGCAATTTGTACCACTAATTAGTAATTAATATGATCAAAAACTTTATTGACATTAAAAACTAAGTTTGACAGAGACCAACAAAGCCCACATGCCCAATTCATCAAGTTGACTATTATTGTCAAGTCTGACCTAACCAAATTAGCCCTTGAGCCCATGTCATCATAGTTAAATATTAAGTGGAATGGCTAGGCCATGGATCCCAAGTATTGGGATTTTTTCCCCATATTCCAAGCCTGCTAGATTACCTGGTGTCACTAGGGGAAAATTCCCTAAGGCGAAGTGAATCAGAAATTGAGTGGCCTGAGTTTTGGAGGAACTACGTTCAGGGGATTTTAGGATATACACTTGGTCATATCTGTTGGTGATAAATCTGGATGAATACATAATATCTCATTGGGCGGAGTGGCTGACGAAATAGGGGCATCTGATAGTAATTAACTATCAGGTGTACCAATTGGGATTGGTCAGGTTTCATCACCAACTGATCAGGAATGAATAGTGAGTTGCGAGGCGAGTGATGCCACCTGCAACTAGCGAGTTGATTGGTTGGTGAAGTGACCTTCCATAATGAGGAATAAGTCCCATTACCTAAGCAGGTCGCTAGTCAATTATGGTTGGTTTGCTTAGATTGAGAGAAATATGTTAGGATCACGTTTTCTGACTCTTTCCATTTGAGGTCTCAAGGATGTCCAAAAACGGAATCCTAGACAGGATGGGGAAAACCATCAATGTCTAGATGAGGAAAAGTGATTCAATGGCAACAGCTGCCATTTCATCGAAGAGGTGTCAACTGTGGGTTAAATGGCCAAATCCCCTATTATATAATTCCCTAGGATTCACTATAAAGAACCCCATCATTTAGTAGAAACCATAATATTAGTAGAACAGTATTATTAGTAGTATTAGTAGTATTGTTGATTCAGTGTATAGTTAGACTATCAGTGTCATGGAAATGGCAGAAGAAATTTAGACCTACCTGCCAGTCAGGATGCGTGAGCACCCAAAAAGAAAGCCAGAATGCCAGAGGCATTGCCAACTTAATGACTTGATATGGAGCCAGGAAATGTGAAACCACAAAGTGGTGGTGCAACAACAAGATGAGGAGGATCCCGATGATGAACCACACTGAACCCATTCCCAACCCAGTGGGTCTAGCTGCAGGGGGTGGAATTACTGTGATGGTTTTGATGAGATCCTTGGCATATGAGGCTATTTCAATGGGGGTGGCAATGAGTTGGATTCTTTCTTGCAATTGATGGACATAAGGCCATAAGATCCTCATGTATTGCTGCCGGAAGTTCATGATAACGGGGTTGTAGAGCCAAAAATATAGGACTCGCTGAACTCAATTGATGATGGAGGGGGCCATAGTGACCAAAAGAACTGGTAAAGCCCATCCAGAGTGCGGGCTGATGGGCCACCAGGGAAATTCCATCTGGGATGCGATTGGAAAGGGAAATAAAAATTTGGTTTTTTGGTAAAGTTTTATTTGGAAAGGAAAGTAAGAAAATCGACGAACAATTTTATCAGTACCATGCAACTGATAAACTAGTGGTTGATTGGGTAGTGATAGGATGGGATTGGGTCCCACAATTTTGATCTAACCAGCGAATTGTTCAGGAATGGACGGGTTTGTTCTTTGAGAACTGACATCACAAAACATGGCGGTGGGCTGAGTCTCTGTCAGTTTGACCTCAAATGTCTGAACTGGGGCTCAACTAAGTTTCTGATGGTTAGCATGAAAGAATTTGGCCCGATGAGCGATGGGAATCCCCCAAGGCCACCCCATATAGGGACAGGTCCATTTGGTTGGGAATGGGTTCAGGATGGCCAACCTGCCCGCACTCAATCATTCAACCAATTGTTTGGTCAATGGCAGCACATTGGCTGCAACGCCTGAATTACTATCAGAGGGCTTTGAACCCTTGTTGATGATGCCCAATATTTGTTCTACTGGTTTAGTGATTGAATTGGAGCCATCAGGCGATCAGGCCAATATCTCATTCTTCATGCTTTTACAGCCATTTGAATTTTGGCCATCAGCCAGATTACCACTTGAATTAGATCTGACTGATTTCAATTCAGCAATCTTGGCACAGATTCCACTAATTCCCTGCAACAGTTCAGCCGAGATGAGTGTGGGTACTGAGGGTGGGATCTGAAGTGGAAGGGCTGTCACCCATCGCTCATCTACTATGTGAACAAGATTGCCCTCAGTGATGAGGGGTACCGCCATCCTCTTCAGTGTCTTTTTATTAGGGAACAGAAAGATGACCCAATCAAGAGCTAAAGGATGTTCCCCAAGACTTACAATCAGCTTCCATTGTGACGTTCCATCTCAAGGATATTATTGCAGAAGGCAAAAATTGGAAGACTCTCAGAGAGAAGAGTAGAGATCTGAGTGGGGATCTAGAGACAAAGGGAACCACAATTAGGGATAGCTGCTGACTGTGTGTTGGGCCAAAAGAGACTGTCACCAGGGTATCTGGACGAAGATTGGGTGGACAGGAAAATATGGAACGAATCCCTATGAGTACAACTTACAGAGTACCTAATCAGAAGTACTGGCCAAAGCGTTGGGCCTAATAATAGTTCAAAGTCAACTATGGATATTAGTCTCCATACTATTATCAGATAATACATTCTATACAACGCGAAGTGCACAAGGAAATTGAACCTGTGCAGTAAAAAGGTTACTGGGTTGATGACCGATAATCAACCTAAAGTAAAGTTTTATAAGTTGGTGCTTACTACAGGGGTAGTTGAGTAAAGAATCTATTAATAATGTCATATAAAGAAAAAAAATGTGCAAGTTGTGGACTGAGATTGCCACAGTGAATCAGAATGCCTTAAACTCAGAGGACCATTGGGAGTTTGCGGCCTTGGAAGAATGAGTCACCAAGTTGGAGGAAGGAGTAGAAAATGTAGCCAACTTCAGGAAAAAGTTACTTGGCAAAATAAACTTGTTAATAAAGAAAGAAGGAGACCTTTGGGACCATCTAGTACTAAAAAAAGAAGGAGACCTTGTTTGAGAGGTCCTATTCCTGAAAATGGAGTGAGAAGCAGATTGCATTCATTTAAGAAAGTTTGGTGCAGATATTGAGAAATTGATAAAATAAGTAGAGGAATTGAAAGCCCACAGATGTGCATGTGAGCCCAATATGGCCAGTGATGCTGAAGAGAGAAGTCCTCGCACAATACTCGGGAAGTCAAGTACCCCAAGAAATATGCCGCCTGCCTATAAATGCTATTTTGGAGATGATGCCCAAAGTCACTCCACAAGTCAGCCAAGTAGCCAAATTAATAGAATTGGCCAGAAATGACTCAGAGGAATTTAGAGCAACACCAAAATTGCCAAAATTCCATTGGGATAACGCCCCAGCATTTTTCTGACTGTTTGACATGTTATGAATGGATATGGGGATCGTCAAAAGGCGTTGACAGTCATGAACTGCATGGACAGTGACTGCCAGAACCTAGTGTTACCCCACTTGGAGGGGGACAGTTGGTCATATGCTGAGGCAAAGGCGGCCATAATGAAGGAGTTTTGGGAGTCCAACCTGCATGTCAAAACACAAGCAAGAATTTATGGCTATTCAATTCCATAAAGATGAGTCTCTTGCTAGCTTCGTGGATCAATTTTATCAGGAGTCACAGATCCTGGCTGGAGCTAAAGTGCTAGGTGACTTTGATGCTAGAATCGCTTTGCAAGTGGCCCTTTGGCCCTATCATGATTTGCATCAAATGATGTCTTCTGTATTCACAATGGAGATAACTACCTCGCAAATGGTAGACAACCTGAAGATTTTGGGAGCAACGTTTGATGCCCCAAATAGAAGCTTCAAGTCTAATCCGGTCCAAAATCTAAATCCCACAAAAGGAAATGAAGGAGCAAAAGAGCTAACAACTGAACTGTGCTGGGAAATAAGCCTAAATAATTCTGATGGTTAAGCAAGAAAGAGAAGGTCTGCTTTCAGTGTGGCGGGAAAGGACATTTCGCCACACACTGCAAAAAGCTGAAGGATTAGATTAACATGGTCCAGTCCAAGGAGACAGCAGCCGCCAAAAATTTAGGAAAAGGGCCTGCTGCCTAGACAAGGAACAGTCTAGTGTGGCGGAGAAACCTGTTCCTCCCAATATCATGAATGAAGAGATAGACATTAGCGATCTGTTCATAGGTGACAAGCAGGATCAGCTATACCAATTGGTCAACATGGATGTAAATGCCGTGACCAGAGCTGAGGCAAAGAAGATCGACCCCAAGATAATTCAGGAAGTTGCCCAGCTGTATGCCCGACAACTGGCAGAGAAGATTTGAACTGCCAAGAATCCTGATGAGTTATCAGACGTCCATTTAGGTGAGGCCAATCTGTCAATCCCCCTTGGTGTGATAAATAAATCGTTTCCTATATTATCAGCGCAGATTATTCATACCCTATATTTGGCTAATAACGCCGCCATCCACTCAGTAAATACTATATTACAATACTCTGAGTGTACATATATAGATATAAAGTGAAATGAGTGAGGGTGAGGGAGATTGTCAACAGCAGAGCGCCCATCAATATTGTGTCAACCAAGCTGGTGAAGAGGATGAAGATCTCTCTGGGCTTAGAGCACAAGAGAGAATATGGAACAGCTGGGCTAAACACCACTGTTTCCTGTGGAGCATATAGTGCTCTACCACTACAATTCGGGTTGTTGGTGGTATCCACACCAGCAATAGATTTGGTGAACCAAAACTACGATATCCTGATCAAAATGGAGTTTCTGTGGAAGTATGGAGTTAAATGTAACTTTGAGTATAATACGTTGATCATCTTGGGTCAGATGTTACCATTGTTATTCCAGAAGGACGTTGAAGCTCCATTGAATCAAAGAAACAACTTCATTAATCTGATATAAAATGACAGCATAGTACCAATATAATACCAATTAGTTGGTAGGAAGCGATGAGAGATGCCAGCGGAAATCCCAGAAAACCAGGGAATTCCATTAAGGATCAAGAAGGAAAGGACCATACTGGCCAGATCGCACATAATAAGTTGACACAGGGTTGACTTTTGAGATTCTGAAGCTGTTGTATGGAGAGGTTGGAAGCTTTTGGAAGAAGTCCAGAGTGGAGTCTTGGGTGGCTCCCTGGATAATAATGCTGGGCCATGGAGAAATATGAGTTCCCTTGGTGAAATTGAGAAAAAAACTGATGAAGATCAAGAGGAATCAAATCATCGCATTTATTCATTTGATCCTGATGGCAGAATTGAGATGATTCCACAATTTTAGGTCTCTCAATGAAATGGGATTACTGGACAGGGTGGCTGAAAGCATCAACCTATTGGTTGATTGAGAGCAGCTCACTGATCTGCTGGAAGGGCAGAAGGAGGAGGTGCTTGAATTATTTGAGAAATATTGGGAAGTGTTCACTCAGGACAACCACAATTTGGGATGTGCACAAGATTTAATTAACTAGGTTGACACCGGGGAAAATCTACCAATAAGGATGAGACTGATCCAAAGAATGAAAGCTACCAAAGTGGTAGTGGAGGATGAGATCAGCAAACTATTGAAGCACGGGCTTCTAGTTCCATCAAGTCCCTGGGCGAGTCCAATTCTGATTGTGAAGAAGGATGGATTGAACCAGATGGTGATTGACTATTGGAGGCTGAACAAAATTACAAAGAAGGATCCATATCCCCTACTGAGGATCAATGATGTTCTGGATTGATTAAGAGTTGCGAAGTATTTCTCCACAATGGATCTGATCTCAGGATATTGGCAGATCGACTTGCCAAAGGAAGACCAAGAAAAATGTGCAATTATTACCGCGCAGGGGTTATACCAGCCAACAAGGATGCCCCAGGGTCTTTGCAATGCTCCCACAACATTCCAGAGGGCCATGGACATGATATTAAGCGACTTGAAGTTGTCATATGTCCTGGTATATCTGGACAATATCAATGTGTTCAGTATAACGTTTACTGACCACCTCCATCACTTGAAAGAAGTTTTTAAGAGACTGTCCTCGGCTAACCTGAAGATCAAGCCAAGGAAGTTCTAACTTCTTCAAAAAAGAGTTGAATTACCTGGGATATGTTATTAATGCAAATGGATTGCAGCTGCAAACCCAGAAGATAGCAGCTATAGAACGTATGGCTGTACCAAAGAGTATTTGAGACATCCAAGTGTTCCTTGGGATGGTTGGATACTACAGAAGATTAATTCAGGACTTCGCCCAAATATCCAAGCCTTTATTCCATTTATTAAAAGATCCAAAAAAGGATTTTTATGGAATGAAGAGGCCCAGGACTACTTCATTGAGTTATGCCGGTATTTGATAGATTCACCAATTCTAAGATATCCAAATTTCAATTGGGAGATTATCATTCAAACCTATGATTCATTAACGGTGATTGGCGCCATACTGAGCCAAGTAGATGAGCTTGGGGATAAGCATCCGGTGGTGTATGTGAGCCAGACACTCTCAGCCGCTGAGAGGAACTACACCGTAGCTGAGCGTGAATGCCTTGTGGTCATTTACATATGCAAGCATGTTCAGGTGTATGTCCACGGAATGCACTTTAAGGTGGTGACAGACCACTTTTCGCTGCATTGGCTGCACAATCTAAGAGAACCAGAAGGATGACTGGTCTGATGGGCACTTAAGCTTCAGGCTTACAATTATGAGATAGTCTACCGAGCAGGGGCTTCCTACCAGAACGTGGATGGCTTATCGCGGTTACCAATGGTCCAGATGGTATACCTGCAGGCGGATGAGCTATTCCAGAGAATAATCAAAGGAAGAATCAAGGACGAGCCTAGAGAAATCCAGGGTGCGCTTCAAATAGCGATGGAAACACCGAGACTATGGATGGACAAGTATTCAAGATGATCAATGGGAAGCAGCTATTATTCCCAAAACCATCAGAAAGAGCAGCAATAGTACATGCGGCTCACAAGATTGTTGGGAATGGAGGCCTGAGAAAAACAACTGACCATATTTGCCAATATTATTACTGGGAATCAATTAACTACGATGTCATGGATCATCTGGCTTGTTGCGTGGAGTGCCAGCTGCACAAACCACACAAGAATACAACTGGATACTGACTGGTCTGACCTGGATTTGCCTGGCACATAGTGTCCATTGATGTGATGGGACCGCTGGCAATGAGCACAGGGGAAGTCAAGTACATCATAGTAGCCATCGACCATCTGATGAGATGGGTCAAAACAAAAGCCCTAACCAGAGTTGACGCTACCAGTACTGAGAGATTCAACTTGGAACAAGTTTATACTAGCAAAGATGTCCGCAAGTCCTACTGAGTGACAATGGGACCAACTTCACATCTCATGTGATCTCAAGGCTAAACAAAATAATGGGGATCCAAGGAGTTGTGTCAGTACCATACCAGCTGGAGATGAACAAACTGGTATAACAGGTCAATGGGACGCTGGCTGTGACGTTCAGGAAGCTAGTCACAGGAAGAACTTCCGCGTGGGGAATGTACCTGAGTTTGGTGACGTTCACCTACAACATTAGTCATACAGTGATGGGAAAGATGCCATTTTATTTACTATATGGGAGGAAGGTTCGTTGTTGCCAATATTATATTTAGTAGTGTACCTACGTCAGGGATGAGTACCGAGCAATACTTGAACTGACTGATGAGTATCCTGATTGATATGCAATTACAAGCATTTGATACAACCTTGAAGAAAAGGATATGAGCAAAATCAATGGATGACAAGAACCAACTGGCATTAAAAGAATATCAAATAGGGGAAGAGTCACCTATTGCGATATGCATGGTTTTAGACAAAGAAACAAATTAGATGTGTTGTGGTTGGTTCTGTTCAAAATAATTGCCAAGACAGCGACCAATGCTTACTCCATCAATAATCTCTTGGATGGAAGAGTTGTAAATCGAGTCCACACTAAGTTTTTAAAGCGTTATATCGAGGAAAATTAAAAGAGTTCCAAAAGGACCAATGAACCATTAAGTTGGTCATGTCCTGATGATTAGGTCAAGTCTGAAAAAAGGACCTCTGAACCAATCTAGATGGTTAAGTCCGAAAAGAGGATCTCTGCACCATGGAAAGCTGGTAGGTTTAAGTACCCAGGACCCAGTTTGGGGGAAAATATGGACCTCTGAACCAAAACAAGGTCAAGTCCCATAGGTAAAAAGAGAATAAAGATAAAAAATAGATAAAAAATATTGGAAAAAAAGAGATTAAAAAAATGCATAGATAAAAAAGCCACTATATTCTTAAATTTTTTTTTCAATGATTGTACTCAGTACAGGGATGATTCCGCCTATGTCACCTTTTGGGGGAGGGAGGATAGATAATGGTAGGAAGAAACAGCCTGTCAAAATCAATATGCAATCAGATGCTTGTGAGGGTGAGACCTACACAAAACCACATTCATTGAGCAGATGCCAAGCCCTGAGAAAACGTGACTAGGGGAAGGGAAATTAAAATGTCAGAAGATGCCAATCATGAAACCCCAGAGTGGGGAGGAAAACAGCAATAAAGAAAGAGGAAATTGGCGAATAATCCTGAGTATTCCGGATATGGCACCATAGCTGGAAGATTTATCTTGAACGCCTGCCGATGGGCTTCATCAAGGACACTGGACATGTGGGTTGGCAGCAATGAAGGAATACTCAATGGGGGTTGCCAAATCATGCCCCCTATTAATGCCATCAGAGGAAGATACTGATGGGAAGCTCAGAAGAAGAGTTAATTGTGCAGAGAGTGGATTGCATCCTGAAAATGGCAACTATGGGCTTCACGGAAGCTAAAGCTGAATGACTGGTGGAAGCCAGGCGAGGATGGAAGCTTCATTGACCAACTTTAAAGAACTTGGCCAGCAAAGCGAAGAGCATAAGCGGCGGTATACTGATCCAGAAGGTTGTCCAGATCAGAGGAATTCAGCACTAATGTCAAAGCCTCGGTGACTTGGGCCCAGAGTTCAGTGTAGGGGAGCTCAAAGTATATGCTGTTGCCGATTGAGAGCTCAGAAACAAGTACAGCAGATTTGTAAAATTGATGGAGTCAGAAGAGGAATTCAGGAAGAGTTGGCTGAGAGCTGTTAAAAATGATGGGCAGCCTAGTTTCAGAGGGATAAGTTACTGTTTCCAGTAATTTGATGGAGGGACTAGCCGCTTGTGCCAGACTAGGCGTATGAGTCCTGGAAGGACCATAGAAGAGGTTCCATTGAGCATCCTGATACATCAGCTGGAAGAGACGGAGGTCTGGATCAGACAGACTGTTGAGGAGCTGCTGATAGCAAGATTCTGAATTTGACATAAGAGCTGGATTAGAGGGGATGTCAGACTTATATAGAAGTTGACATTATGCACTCTATAATCCATTAGGCTCCAATTTTGGGAAAATTAATCTCAAAATTAATGAGATAAGCTTTCCAAGGGAAGAATTAAGAATGACTTACAGCCAAGAGGTTATGAGCGAAATAATGAGGGTAAATAGAAATAAGTTTTTATTAAGCTGCGAAATGAACATCAACAGCAAGAGTCTCCTGTCTAGGACAAGGAGAGAATTAGGAATTAAAGGACGCTGGACCAAGAACCTTGAATATGACAGAGGGTCATATACCCTGATGGGGGGAACTGGATCCAGGGACTAATATTGTCACAAATAAATCGATCAGCCCAGCACATCAGAAGGTCATGGGGACTGCGCTCTGAGAAGGCAGTAGCAAGGAGGAAGAGGAAGAACGCCATATGGCAAAGGTTGTCACAAGCAGCGTTGAGTAAAGATGAGTGTACTCTACTTGAAACAATGAAGTATTTGACCAGGTGTCCAAAGCGGTGTTCTCATGCCCCAATCCTTTTCTTGTTGAAAATCTAGGCAAGAGTGGGGATGTGTTGGTATTTTTGCCCATATTCCCAGCTTGCTAGATTACCTGGTGTCGCTAGGGGAAAATTCCCTAAGGTGAAGTGAATTGGAAATTGGTTGGCCCAAGTTTTAGAGGAACTACATTAGGGGGATTTTGGGATATTCACCTGGTTGTATCCATTGGGGATCAATCTGGATGAATACCTAATATCTCATCGGGTGGAGTGGCCAACAAAATAGGGGCATCTGATAGTGATTAACTATCAGGTGTACTGATTGGGATCAGTCAGGTTTCAACACCGACTGATTGGGAATGAATAGTGAGTTGTGAGGCAAGTGATGCCGCCTGCAACTAGCGAGTTGATTGGTTGGTGAAATGACCTGCCATAATGGGGAATAAGTCTCATTACCTAAGCAGGTCGCTAGCCAATTATGGTTGGTTTGCTTGGATCGAGAGGAAAACGTTAAGGACACGTTTTCCAACTCTTTCCATTTGAGGTCTCAAGGATGTCCAATAACGGAATCCTAGCCAGGATGGGGAAGACCATCACTGCCATGATGATGAAGGGTGTTTCAATGGCAACGGCTGCCATTTCATCGAAGAGGTGTCAACTGTGGGTTAAATGGCCAAATCCCCTATTATATAATTCCCTAGGATTCACTATAAAAAACCCCATCATTTAATAGAAACTATCATTTTAGTAAAACAGTATTAGTAGTATTAGTAATATTGTCAATTCAGTGTATAGTTAGACTATCAGCTTCCATTGTGACATTCCATCTCAAGGATATTATTGCAGAAGGCAATAATTGGAAGACTCTCAGAGAGAAGAGTAGAGATCAGAGCGGGGATCTAGAGATGAAGGGAACCACAATCAGGGATAGCTGCTGACTGTGTGTTGGGCTGAAAGAGACTGTCACCAGGGTATCTGGATTAAGATTGGGTGGACAGGAAAATAGGAAACAAATCCCTATGAGTATGACTTACAGAGTATTTAATTGGAAGTACTGGCCAAAGCAATGGCCTTATAATAGTTCAAACTCAACTACAGATAATAGTCTCCATACTTTTTTTAGTACTAGATGGTCCCAATAATAGTCTTCATACTATTATCAGATAATAAATTCTATACAACGCGAAGTGCACAACGAAATCAAACCTGTGCAGTAAAAAGGTTACTGGGTTGACAACTAATTATCAACTTAAAGTAAATTTTTACATTAAGCTTCACATAAGCCTAGGATATTCCTGAACCAAAATCACTGATATCTGATATGATCCATAATAAATTAAGCATGATAACATTATTATGTCCCTTTCAAATATCTGACAATTAGGTCCAGTCAACAACTCAAAACTTTCCTCACCTTGACTGGGTATAAGCGGCAGGTACCCTTTTCTCTGGTTCACAATGTAAAACTTTTTACACTCAACAGAATATGAATGATACTTTAATAGCCTTTATGCCTTGGACAGACGAGCTTTCCTAAGACTGAGCAAGTCCATGCAGCGCGTTATGGTTAACTTGGGCATGTTGCCCACGATTTTTTAAGCTGGATCAACCAGCTACACTTCCACAGTACCTGAGAGTTTGGCTGCGCATCTCATGATGACTTCACCAATCATTGAACCCAAGCAGGCACCCTTGGCTTTGAGTACTCTCTATCAAACATCCCAATGGGTCTAGTTGGTCCTTTTTCAATTTATTCTTTATATCTTTGGGCTTCTGAAGCCAGTCAGCCACAAGAAACCCTTATCTGGCATCAATTCACTTCAGATGTGGGTCTCTTTACTGACTTCTTTATCCCCCTTGTTCATGTATTCCCTTCCAACAATTTTTTATTCTTCCTTATGCGTGGGCAGTGTGGATTCATTGGGTCTTGAGCTCAATTTGATGTTGGATCTCATAAATGTCTACTTGTTGTCTGCACTTGCTACCAGACCCAAGGTTGCCGCATATAATATTTTTGAGGACAACCAGGCTCTTATTTTCACTAATTCAGTTTCTAGGCTTTGTTGCAAACCTGCTTCAGTACATACCAATTTATACGTTCCATTGGTCCTCAAGACATGTATTTCAAAAAATTGGCACATCCTGGCATTATACCAAGCTCTTTGCAAAAGCTTGGTGAAAGGGCTTACTAAAAAGTATGTCCTACAGATGGCTCTTCTGGGCATATGCGTTCAATTCCCTCCTTCCTCACTAACCACTGATACCATGCCCAACATGCTCAGGGTATTAGATGAGACCTGTTCACAGATGTTTTGCGTGAAAGTGTTCCTCCCCCAAGTTTACCCCTGCCTTGAGAGCCTTCTTTCTGACTGTATCTTTCTTTCTGCGGCATTTCTTCCCAATTCAAAGCTTTCTTGCCTGTTCCAAAATTCCTTCCAATGGTCTTTCCCTTTAGTTAGATGACCTTTCTTAAGCTGATAGGCCAGTGTGCCTATTGTTGAGCTTTCTTGGGTTTAGCGCATCTCCAACAGGGTCTGGATAGTCAAGATTTGTAAGAGATTTTCATTTCTATGATTTTTGGTACAGGCTTTCCCGGTTTGATCACACTCTCCTCCCCCTCCTGAAGAAGGGTTACCTGTTTCTAGTGACAGCAAGGCACCAAATTTCTAAATTAAAATTTTTACATTTTTTTATTTATTATTTATTATTTTTATTTTTAACTCTTTTTTTATTATTATATGGTTATATCTATTTATTTTAATTATCATATAATTTTTTCTTTCTTTTTTTCTTTTTGTAACATTATTATCCTTTATGATATGGATGAAGGAACTTAGCATGTACTTGATTCACAACCCAGCCACCTTGGTCCTTAATGGTATATACATCTTTTGAACAATTTCTCTAATATAAAAAAGGACTTATCAAAGTGAAGCCAGCTTGTTTTGGCCTGCGCTATGAGTGTCACAATATACTACTTACTCCTTCTTTGAACCTAGTCATCATAGCTCATTTAGTATAACATAGCTCTTCTGAATAATGATTTTGATTAGTCACATTTTGATAGGCTTCAGATTGCAACTTGATTAGGGTCTTTGCTAGTTGCTTAATATAATTATTTGGGCTAATTGTTTCAGTTGAACTGAGTACTGAATATAATAATGGAAGCATAGAGGGCTGTCTACTATACATAAGTTGAAACAGAGAGTGGCCTTTGCTGCTGTAGTGTCCGATATTGTATGCAAACATGAAAGCACTAATGGAGGTAGCCCATTGCATAGGCGCTAAGCTGCATTTTTGCGTAAAATGTCAACTAGAGTGACATTCACTCGTCCACCATACCATTAGTCTCATAATGGTACAGTGTTGACAACACTCCTTTGATATACATCAACTCATTGAACTGTTGTACCATCTGGGCAGTAAATTTTGTGCCATTGTCTGTCAAGATCTTCTGGGGGCATCTGTGCTTATAAATATTATTATTTATAATGAACTTGGCACTAGTTAGTGCCCTGACGTCTCAAATTGCTTTTGCTTCTACTCATTTTGTCAGATGCTCAGTAGCAACAATTATGTATTTGTTGCTTTGGGTACTCACAGGCAAAGGGCCAACTAAATCAATTAACATGGTGTTAAAATCTTGGGCTTGGTTAGTTGCTCGCTTTTGGCCCTAAATTTTAACTGCACAAATTTTTGGATCCTTGCGTTAATTGTTTTATTGAAATTGATTAATGGGGGAAATAAAAGTATGAAGACTATTAGAGTTGAGTGCCCAAAAGCCACGTTGAATGAATTGTCCAACGATAAACATGTGCTTCTTCCTCTTGAAAATATTCTTATACTGATAGGGAACACTTTACCTATTCCATTCTCACAGAGCCAATTGTAGCTTTTTCATAAAACTAACCTAAGGATATCTGATCCTTGCACTATTATCCCAAGAGTAATGTTATACAGCCAATGTAAAATAATTGTGTTATTGTCAAGTTTTTTCTGCTTTTATTAGGGAATAAGTTGGGGCTTTTATAGTTAGAATTGGCACACAACTTTTCAGCTGTCCGCTGGGAATTATTTGTGCTCATATACTGGTTTGATCCTCAGTGTTAAGCACCGAATCTCATCAGGTACCATTGCCTTGGGTTTCTTAGGCAGCATAATCCTCATGTGTTCAGCGGACCAAACAATAGGTATTAGGTCTCAAAACCAATTGTTTCAGCTGGTGACAATTCTACTCTTCCTTTGGCGTCCAAACGTTTTTGTAGTTTCTGAAAACTCTAATCCATTCCACTCTGAACGTTTCCCTACAATTCAACTATTAGGTGTTATTCCCATATCAAATTATTGTTTGATTTCATCAGGGATAATGCCCAATGAAATTCTCATCTGTTGGCAGCCTCAAATATCATCAGGGATGATGCCTGATGATAATTTAATTAGTCAGCAGCCTCAAATATCATTGAGATGATGCCCAATAATAATCTCATCAATTATTCGCTGTTGCCAATCCTATATGAATATAATTTAATCATCAAATCTTATAATTGGTTAAAAGGTTTGATTATGTGGTTATCTGAAATTCTGACACATGGTATGCCAGGCCCAGTCAGGTTTAACCAAATGATATCCCACATCTGACTTCATAGACTTTGCAATTTAGTTGAACGACATTTATTGAGCACAACTTGGATATCAAATCACATGGAATCCCAATAGTAACTCGATTGAATTAATTCTAGTGTTTTGGTCAATCCTCCATGACCCAACGGCCTTGTGTGCTTTAGTAATAATCTCCATTTGGTCAGAAGGTTTTGGAAAATTTGACGCTGCCCTTTGGGCTTGAGCTTGTATAAAGCTCCATTCCAATATTTGGTGTAAGTTATTCTTTTTCAATCGCCTTTTGTACTTTAGGTGGCTCATCTCCATACTTTTTAAGTAATCATTTTTTCATGTAGCTCATCGGCCAAACTGCTCAAGACAACTACAATAGGAAGCCGTGATAGTCCATCTGCATTTTTCTGGGCCGCTCCAGCTCTATAAATAATTTAATAATTGTACGCTTGTAATTTCATGGCCCAGCGGGCTAATTGTCCCTCAAGCTCCTTGAGATTGTGGAGTCATCATAATGAGCTGTGATTTGTCACTACTTGAAACTTGGTACCATTTATGCAAACCTAAAATTTTTTACAAGCGTAGATGATATCTGTTTTTTCTCAGCGTAGAGTCTTGATTCCGCCGAGTCAGTTTGCACAGTGTATTAGATCTAGGCAACCAAATCAGATGATATGAAGATCGGCAATTTTTAATAAAAACTAATAAACTTTTACACGGATCTGTTGTCCCTTATTTTGACCTTTATTATTTTACTTAATATGCAGACCTCTCTGCAACAACCTAATTTCCAAAAGAAGTCCTCCATCAATCCTCCATGTAACTCTTTATATCTTGATTCCTCAAGCTGGATGTATTCTTGGCTTGGTAGTCTTCTATTCATTTCCCCCTTTTCTTTGAAACTCTCATTTATATTCAATTCTAGCGTAATTCCCCCATTCTCGCCAATTAGTCAACATTTCAATCAACTATTATTCATATACCTCTTTTCATCAATCTTGAGACTCATCTTGATTCCCCCTCTGATCCACCGTATGGTTAGCATATCACCCAGTCATATCAACTTCCTGACATTACCCCCTTTGACTGGACGATATGCTCTCACTGTTGGTATGCTTGAAGGAAAATTGCGTGAACTCAGTTAATGATCTAACCCCCTCAGGTTCCTTGATGGTGTAGACATCCATGCCAGTCTTCTCAATTATCTTTAACGGACCAACCCAGATGCTGGAGAGCTTGTTTTTTCTCCCAAAACCATGCTGATTGTGGAACAAAACATGATCTCCTACAGCGAACAGTGGAAGTCCGCTTTGTCTCTTCTGATCAGCTGCCTGACCACAAATCTTCTTAGCCAAACTGGTAGATTAAGCTTCCATTTGCAGCTTAATTAACGTATTCATAAGAGTCTTCATGTATCTCTAGGGGTCCACCCCACCAGTATCCTCCACAAATGAGTAAAGCAAGGCAGGTAGAGCCAGATGTCAACCATACAGCAGTTGGAATGGGCTCTTACCAGTAGAAAAATGATAGCTGATATTATACTTGAACACAGCTGTAGGTAGAAGGGCACTCAGTTCTGAAGGTTGATCCTTTACCAATCTATGGAGTATGTTCACTAGGGTTCCGTTAACCCGCTCCACCATTCCATTTGATTACGGATGATATGGGGTGGTCAAAACCCCGCAGATTGCCATCAACTCGTTCAACTTCATCAGAATGTGCGAATTGAAGTTGGTTTCATTATCTATTAAAATGAATTGTGGGCAGCTGTGTCGCTGTATATCACACTCCATAATAAACTTGGCAGTGGTGACCGCGCCCAAGTTGTTAATGGCCCTGGCCTCCACCTATCGAGTCAAATGATCAATGGCGATGATAATATACTTGGATTGATTGGCGCTAGTTGGCAGAGGTCCCACTAAATCAATGGAAATGGTGTGCCAGGCGAAACAGGGTTTAACCAGCTGGTATGTGGTTTTCAGGTGAGATGGTTTTTCCACTTGACACTGATAGCAACAACTAACCATTTCCAATATGTCATAATGCATGCTCTCCCAGTAGTATTGGGGTTGCAAAAACTCAATCATTTTCTGCAATCCTCCATGACCTACAGACCGATGATCATTCATATAATTGCAGGTCTGGCTGAAGTTTAGGGAAACTCAACATCATGTCGCTGATCTGCTTATATAGTTCTACTGCACATAGGAAAGTATCCGTCCTGAGTCCATCTAATACCTTGATCACATGCGACGGCTCATCCTGGTATTTGTTTACCACCATATTCTCATACATTATGTTATCTAAATCCACTGTGATAGCGACCAATGGCAGCCAAGAAAGACAATCCGCATTTTAATGTTTTGCACCCATATGGTTTACAATCTCAAAATCATATGCTTGAAGCTTAAGTGACCAATGTGCGAGTCACCCTTCCGGTTCATGCAGATTCTGCAACCAACGCAAGGAAGCTTGGTCCATCATTACTTGGAATTGTACCCCATGCAGATATACCTGGAACTGTTTGTAAGCGTAGATCACCGCTAAACATTCTCACTAAATAATGGTATAGTTCCATTTGTGACAGTTTAAGCTTTGATTACAAAATTTGACAGGATGCTCTATGCCATCATCGTCCTTTTGAGATAATACTGCCCCTATAGCAGAGAGGGAAGCGTCCATTTGCACTATGAACTTTTTGTCAAAGTTGGAAATTGCAATATGGGTGCACCTGCTAATGTGGTGCGCAACACGTCAAAAGCATTCTGGCATTGTTCCATCCAATTGAAAGAAGCATTTTTCTTCAGCAACTCATAAGCAGGGCCCCAATACAACTGAAATTGGAAATGAACCGTCAGTAGTACCCAACCATACCCATAAACACTTGAATGTCCGACTTAAATCCTGGGCCAGTCATCTTGCTTATTGCTTCCACTTTAGCTGGCTGCAGTTTAAACCCATTTGAATTCACAACAAACCTGAGGTATTACAATTGTTCTTTAAAGAAATGGCAATTCTGAGGCTTAATTTTGATATTAGCAGCTGCGAGTTGTCAAAACACTTGTTCCAAATGGGCAAGGTGTTCAGTAAACATCCTCAAGAACACATTGATATTGTCAAGATAAACTAAAACACAGGAAAACTTTAAATCACCTAGAATCATATCCATGGCATGCTGAAACGTAGCCGGGGTGTTGTACAACCCTTGTGGCATGCGAGTTGACTGGAATAACCCTCTCAAATTGACAATAGTGCATTTTTCCCGTTCCGCTGATGGAAGTTCAATATGCCAATATCAGGAGATCAGATCCATGGCAGAGAAATAATATGCCCCTCCCAATCGGTCCCATGCATCATCAATCCACAGAAGAGGGTAAGAATCCTTCTTTGTTACATTATTAAGTTTATGATAGTCAATAACCACTTGATTCAAGCCATCTTTTTTCTTCACAATGAACACCAGTGATGCCCACGGACTGTTTTATGGCTTTAGCATCCCCTGCATGATAAGTTTATCCACCTCGTCAGAGACAACCTCCTTCGCTGCTTTGGAACATCTAATAGATCACGATCAAATGGGAGGGTGATTTCCTGTATCTATCTGATGTACCACCCCTTGAGCGCACCCCAAATCATGATTGTCATTTTTGAAAATATCTTGTACTTTTCAAATAACACCATAGCCTGTTATTGTTGTTCTGCCAATAATCCAGTAAGTGCTTCTTGTGAAACCACGGTCAATACGCCGAGTGGAGAGCTTGTTGACAGTCCAAGATCCTCCCAGGAGCTGAAATCATGAATACGGCGGACTTCCTCTATAGGAATAAGGTCTAAGTAAGCCACCACTTGGTGCCGCTGATTTGTTATTGTCTCTTTCTTTAAATTTGTAAGCAGCACTTTCACTTCTGCATCCCCAGGTAGCAGAAACCCTGGAGCCACATGTGGTTTGAGCCAAGAGTGCTGGTGAGGAGCCATGGTTTCTCCATAAAGCCCTTTTGGGACATTGATTTCAAGCCCAGTCCCTACTATGCACTGATGTCAAGATGGTAGTCTCAAATCGCTTGCTGCCCAAAGCGGAATCCCTTTGTACTCATAAATCTGGTTGGGGAGGACCCTGGACTGCCGCTTCAGTCATTGATAACGCACAGGAATAACTCCATCACTGTATGCTATATCAATTTGACTAGAGTGAAACAGTTCTGTTGGGATTCCACAAGAGGTAAAATAAACAGGAATCTGTTGTCCTAAAATAATAAGTGATTCCTCCACCATGTTTATCACAACACCGAATTTCCTCATAAATGCTGCGCCAATTAACATGTCATAGTTGTTATTTGGTAGAGCCACCACTGGAGCAGAAGCCTGGACTAACCCAAATAGTAAGGGAAACGCACTATATGCTCCTTCAGACACAGTACTATGCGTCCCTGAGGCTCTATATACTACTCAATGGTCCACATCCAGTTTGAGCAGAAGCTCAGCCACCAACTGGGTAGAGTCTATGTTCACAGGGGCTCCCATGTCAATGATAGCGCAGATTTTTGTGTTTTGAACGAAAATGTCACAATAAGTACACTCCAAGTAAGAGGAAACATCAGTGTTTATTACGTGTACATCATAGGGCTTAATGTTATTCAAGAAGGAGGAGATGCTCTTGCCGACCTGAGGATACTCATTGATAATTTTTTCCACCAGAATGACTATGCTAACTCCTACCAAAGAGGCAGTGGCCGTCAAGGGAACCTCATTACTTGTGACGGTCTGTTCCAAGATCTGCCACAAATATGGCTTCTGTGCATCCTGGTGGAACTTGGGGACTGTGGGGGAATTTTTACTTTTGGAAATGGAAGCAGGGGTACCCGACAGAAGCTGATGGCACAACAATTCATCCAATTAAGTTCCAAATCCTTCTCAATTAGAAGCTTGGGAATCGTTAGGGACAAGTGGATTAGACATAGCAGAGGTAGAGCATCTCTCTCTCTACTCCGCGACAAGCTTTTCCCTGCTCAGTTTCCTTGGTTGGCATCGCATACACTCATGTTTTTCTAGGGAAGTTTGCCACATAATGACCCCTTCAGCCGCACTGGAAGCAAGTATTCATGAAAGAGTCACATATATAGCATGCAGCGGAAGGTCCAGTGCAAAAATTAATGGTATGTTTCTAAGGTCATGAACAAACTGGCAGATAATATCTAGGCCAAAAGCAAATGCAGATCTATATGATGAATAATATGTTCCGGTGTTTGATAGCATAGTCACGGTAGTCCATACTCTGAAGAGTTTGGTGTGGGGATAGCAGAGGTTTTTGGGCTATATTAGGGGCGCTGATCATGGCAGAGAGTTGATTTAAGATATTCACAATTTAAGTAAGTCCTAAATCTCTGTCCAAAACATGAGACATAACATTATATAGTTCCCAATATGGTTTGACAGCTGCCGTCATCACTATACCAACAACCTCAGCGGATAAAATGTTAGCTCCAATTAGTAGATGTGCATCTGCCAATAACCGTTCAGCAAAATCTGACAGGGTCTTGTTTTGGTGAGATTTTATAGTCAGGAAGTCGGCTTTCTGTTGGGCCATTTTGGTTGCACCCCCAAACAACTGGAGAACAATCGCCTTAATTTCTTTGTAGGATGCCAAGCTGTTTGGAAGGTTGTAGGTAACTTGATTGGTGCTGTCCACATCAAGAGCAGAAAGTAACAGTTTCGATTTCCATCAATCAGAAGCCTCTTCAATTGAGAATTCAAATTTCTTGAAGTAACCGTGTAGATTACCATAATGACTGAAAGGAGGAAATTTTTTGATTTGCACAGCTTCGCCTTGCTCCAGGATTCTGCAGCAAGGATCAGGAGAATTGGTTCTGGAGCGACTAAGGGAACCACCCCTGTGAATTATTGTAAAGCTGGCCAGTAGAGCTCAAATCCAGCATAATGAGCTTGAAGGAAGTAGAGTTGCATGGAGAATACATTTCAGCACCTGAGGAATATTTCTTAGCAGATCCATAGCATTCTTCCCCCAAATCGCCACTAACTGCACCATTCTCCCCAGCTCCAGCATACTCCACAAAATGCTTGTTGATCAACTGCTCCGCTTTAACTGAATGGCATCTACACCATCCATCCTGGAATTGACGTTGCAGTGTCACATTGATATTGCAACTCCCAACGATATTCCTGCTTTACTGCTTGTAGTCGCAAGAGGACATCTTTGATTGTATTCAGCATATGGTCGTGATGCCAGCTTGCATTATCCGCTTGTTGATTAGCATCATTTATTTGGGTAAAGAGAGCAGCTTGTTCCCATATTAGTCCCTCATTGGCCCATCAAAGTGTATCAAGTTGTTCTTGTATGTCAGCATACTCCCATGTCTCAAGGATTGGAAGAGGTAAAATCAACGCCGCTTATCCTGAATAATGGCTTCCAATTTTGTAACCCAACGGACTAGCTGAAGATATTTAAGGGGATGTTGACCAAAGGGTAAGCGCGTTATCAGCCGTTCACTGACCACTCCATTCGATATGAAGTTGGTTTACTTCAGTTGATATGAGACTGACTTGATCCACCGCTTGCTGTTCCACCAGTGTTATTTTTTCCTTAAGCTGAGCAACTACAGCTTTTGAGTGCTTCCGCCAATATGGTTAAATCTGTCATAAGGCACTCAGTATCGTTTCCCAACATTGTGACATCCCAAATCCATTCTGTCAATAGCCATGCTGATCCAACAGTACATCAATTACCAGATAACTCACGATTCAAATGGGGTACCAACATGTCCAATCAATGGCGGATGTTCTCAACATGGTGGTCCATTTGCCCAAGCACCCCTTGTACCTCAGAAAAAGAGTGATCAAGGCAGTTGAGCAAGAGGCAAATATCATTTTGCTATGCTTGAGCGAATTGCATCACATCTCTAATCTCTATTTTGTGATAAGCCAACACTCACAGTAGTTGTCAAATAGACAGTTGCACATACGTGACTAGACAGTCCTCAATTCTGCGGGTACCAAGGTGGCGAGTCAACCCTGTTGTAGTCATGTCCAGATAGGACATGTACATGGCATAGCGATTTTCTTGATCGCGTTGGTTATAAAACAGACTCAAGGCATACTCCCCCGCCTCATCTTCATATAATTGATATCTGCATAACAGCCACTCCATCATATTCAAAAGCTGCTGAGGGGTCACATTTGTGGAGCGCCCTAGTTGGTCGGCTGTCAGCTCAGGGCAGATTTCTAGTTGCAATATGATCATAACTTCATCATTACCCAGTTTGGTCACAGTGAATAATATTGGTTCATTATAAGGTGCATCCCATGCTTCTTCCGCATGACATGCATGGAATCTGATAGAATGGTGATGTAACAAATGAGGGCTCATCATCGTGTTTCAGCGTCAAATGACTACAGTTGACCAATGGCCCCCTGTAGTGAGCACCAAAGTTAATTCTCAGCCTAGAGTCTTGATTCCACCAAGTCAGTTTGCACAGGGTATTAGCCACTAGGCAACCAAATCAGATGATATGAATATCGCCAAGTCTTAATAAAAACTAATAAGCTTTTACATGGAGCTATTGCCCCTTATTTTGACCTTTATTTTTTACTTAATATGCAGAACTCTCTGCAACAACTTAATTTCTGAAAGAATTCCTCCATCAATCCTCCATGTAACTCTTTATATCTTGATTCCCCAAGCCAGATGCATCCTTGTATTGATAGTTTTCTATTCATTTTCCCCTTTTATTTGAAACTCTCATATATTTGATCCTGGCATAATTCCCCATTCTTGGTGATTGGTCGACATCTCAATTGACTTTTATTCTTATACCTCTTTTCATCAATCTCAAGACTCTTCTCAATTCCCCCTCTGATCCACCATATGGTTAGCATACTGTCCAGTCATATCAATTACCCAACAATAGCCAAATATTCTCTTTTAGTTACTATATAATTACGCTTATGCTTATTCAGTGTCCTGCTTCAATAAGCAACCAGATGCTCCTCGCCATCATCCCCAATCTGAGATAGCACATCACCAATTGCAGTCAATGAGGCTTCAGTTTGTATGATAAAAGGCTTGCTAAAATCTGGATATCAGGGGATAGGTGCTGTGCACATTTTGGCTTTAAAATCCTCAAAGGCTTGTTGGCACTCCTCTACCCAGCAAAAACGAACTCCTCCTTGTAGTAAATGGAATAGGGGCTCAGCAATCTCAATGAACTCTTTTAAGAAACTTTAATAGTATTCTACCATGCCTAAGAATAATTGAACATCTCTCATACTAATCAGAAGTTTCATTTTGTTAATCTCCTCCACCTTTTGAGGTTGTGGCTGCAAACCCTTTGAATCAATGATGAACCTGAGGTATTACAAGTGTCTTTAATATTTAACATTTTCTAGTTTTTATCTTCAATTTGGCTCTCAACAGCCGTTTGAACACTTATTCAAAGTACTCCAGATGTTCAGAAAACGTTTGCAAAAAGATATTAATATTAATCAGGTACACCAGTACGCAGGATAATTTAAGGTCCCCAAAAATTGTGTCCATTGCGCGCTGAAAGGTTGCTGGAGTATTGCACAGCCCCTGTGGCATACACATCGGTTGGAACAGCCCTTGAGGAGCAATCATTGTGCACTTTTCCTGCTCCTCTTGAGGCAGTTAACTTTGCCAATATCCTGAGATAAGGTCTAATGTGGAAAATTACTTTGCTATTCCCAGACTGTCCAGAGCATCATCTTTTCTGGGCAACGGATATAATTATTTTGTAATGGCATTAAGGCATCAATAATCAATCACAACTCAATTGCTTCCATCTTTTTCTTTACTATTAAAACTGGGCTGGCCCACAGGCTTTTAGATGGCACTATCATTCCACTTTTCAGCAATTTGTCTAGCTCTTCTTTGACTATTTTGTTGCTAGCCCTGTGGGTGCCAGATTGGCCTCATTCTGATAGGTACATGGTCCCAGTGTTGACAAAATGCTGCAATCCTTTTGCACAACCTAAGTTTTGGTCATCTTTGGCGAAGATTTTGGAGTATTGTTCAAACAGCTAAAGTGCTTGTCTTTCTGTTGTTCTGATAATATGGTAAATGATTCTCAACAAATTACAGCATGTGCTCCAAGGGTTTTGGTCAGTAAGCCAAACTCAGATAAGTCAACAAATTTGAAAGCTGATTAAACTTGTCCCTCAGAAACAGATGCACAAATGCAACTACTTGATATTTCTTGACCTTAGTACTTCGGCAGGTCAAATTTGCTAATATGACATCAATTTCCCCGTGCCCTGGTATAAGTATTCCAGGCGCCACAGTAGGTTCCACAAAAGAACAATGCCATGGGGATACATCCTCCCCATATAGTCCTTGTGGAATATCCAGCGTGGTCCAGGTCCTCATAACCAATTGATGGCCTGGAGCTATTGTTTCATCCTGATTCACACGTAGAGGTATTCCTCAATTTTCGTTTATGGCAGTTGGCATGGGGCGGCTTCAGGAAGCAAAGTGTCTTTTAAAGTTACAGTTATAGCAAGTAATCTCATTAATTGGTCATGAGGCCCTTGTATTTGAGTTTTGCTCAGCTTTTACAGGCGGATCACTGTCAATCTTCTTTATTGGTTTCAAAGGGATTTTCCAGCAGAGGCAGCAGGTCCTGATCTGTACCCAATATTAGGAGGGCCATAATTTTGTGAACATCTGTGAAAATAATCAGCTAGTTCAGATGTTGAAAAATTTTGCATAAAATCAGGCAATAAAGTGTTCAACAAATTTTGGTAAGTTTCTACTGAATGTTATAGTGCAATCTTAGCATCAAAATTGACCATAACCTTTGCGCCTAAAAGAACCTGAGCTTCACAATAGAATTAATCTGCAAAGTCATCAATTGCTTCATCTTTCTTAAATAGAATATTCATAAACTTATATTTTCTAGTTGACATTTTTTCTGGACCTCCAAATTAATGAAGCACAGCCTCTTTGACTTTGTCTTAGGTTGGAGTTTTGTTAATGTGAGGCATAATAAACTCAATGCTCTATTCATCCAAGCAGTTGATCATAATAGCTACTTTGTTACGGTCACTGGCACCATATATGGACATTCCAAAGCGTTTGAAAAATGTGGTTATAATTCCATTATTATCAAAAGCAGGCAGGTTTTGTGGTTTGTAATTATTGCTTTCCCATCCATGGTTATCACGATTACTTCTTTGTTGAATTTGAGCCAGGAGTACTAGGGCGTTAAGGCACTGCACCATGGGTTGAGGTGTTGGGGTTGTCCAAAGCAACCATATTGCTAGGCATTTGTTGACGTGGCCCAGCGTCCATTTCAGTATCTACTTCCAAAGCTTCGTCCTCATAATATTTGGAAAAGTTTTTAGTTGTTTGGTTTGTGGCACACTGACAACGCCCGTCATCCAGAGCTTAATTTGATTGTTGATTTCATTTCCTAATTGACACAATTTCGATTTTTAACTTTAATTTTGCAATATCCTCATTTAAGCTAGTAGTTTGTAGTTGCAAAGAGGAAATCACTTGGTACTTTTCCTTAATTGCCTTCTTGCAATGATTTACTTCTCCATAAAGAATATTGCTCATATTGTTAATAGCAATAACATCCTCATTAAGATTATTTTGATCTGTCAATTAGGACAATCAATAGAGTCTTAATTTTTTAATTTTCACCCGTTGGCCATCTAATTTTGTGTGCCAGTAGTTCATTTTTTGGTTTTAATTCTTCATCTGTGAAATTTGGGCGCTCAGTCATCAATACTAGTCACGAAAATTATTGTTATGGTTTAATTTCTTTTCTTGGGCTTCATTATTAAGCCTCATGAACTCTAAAGCATTAATGGAAGTCTGAGTAATATTGTTAACCCAAGATTTGGTAACTTCTCTTTCCTCTAAAAATTGTCATATATGAGATGTGATCTTTCATTTAGCTCTATTGTAATTCTGCTACCCAGCCATTATCCAAGTGGCTAGATTATAATTTTCCTCCAAACTAGAACGGGCCTCATTAAAGTTGGATTCCAATCGCTCATTCAAGATTTGGCCCACCTGGCTGGAGTTGCATGAGAAGTTTATCAACTTGGTAATGGCCGCATGATGGTGGGCAATTTTCATTTGAGATTTTCTGGAGGTGGGATGTACAAATCTAATTAAATATTGGGCAATATTTTCTATCCCAAATAAATTGTTTCATATTTGAGATACACTCAATTTATGAGCTAGATATCTCATCCACAACACATCTTGCTATTTTTATTGATAAAAAGGCTTGCTACTATTGTCTGCAAGCCCTTGTCCCATTTGCTATCCACTTAACAACTGAAGTTCAAGACGTTTCCAGCTCTTCAGATGAAATGGGTCTGATGGTGTAGGTAATAATGGGTATATCATTCTAATTAATCTGGGACACAGTCATTTCAGTATTCCCATTGGGCCTGGTAATGGTTCTAAATAGTTGATTGGGATTGCTCCCCTGCTCAGTGTGGTCACCATCTGCGTTCCCAGCCATGATCGCCACTTGTTGAATTTTGGGCCTACTTAGGATGGCTTGTTCTTCTTCTGCGGTATGGTGAAGTTTTAAACGTCTTTTTATGGAGACAATAGACCAGATAGTAACTATAGATAAGATATAACTTCTTGGTAATAACACTTCAAAGTTATATTATTCTGTCATTACTTGGATGATGGCACGCTTCCCTGATCTTTCTGATCCCAAGTAAAATCTTGACTTAATACAACGTAAAGTTCTAAATACAAAAAAAGCTTATATATTAAACTATGTACTTGTGGTAATAGTTGATTGTACTTTATTAGTGTCAACTTGGAGATAATTTATAGGTTTTGATATTCACCACATCTTACCCATGACGCCTCATTTTCGATGGCATTTGGCCAGAGAAATGTGTAAAATGTTCATTTAGAGTCTACAATCCTTTTGACTCAGGGCATTTCACATGGCCTCAAGTCAGTGTCAATTTCCTCAATATTCTCAAGACAGCATTTCTGAAGTTTTTGAAAATAGCTGAACTGATGCTCTTCTCAATAATATGGCAGCACATACTAAGGCGATTTGTACCACTAATTAGTAATTAATTTGATCAAAAACTTGATTGACATTAAAAACTAATTTTGACAGAGACCAACAAAGCCCACATGCTCGATTCATCAAGTTGACTATTATTGTTAAGTCTGACCTAACCAACTTAGCCCTTGAGCCCATTCATCATAGTTGAATATCATAAGTGGAATTGCTAGGCCACGGATCCCAAGCTTCACATAAGCTTAGGATATTCCTGATCCATAATCACTGATAACCAATATGATCCATAATAGTTAAGCATGTTAACATTAGTATGTCCCTATCAAATATATGACAATTAGGTCCAGTCAACTACTCATCAGCCATGTTAAACAGCTTCAATTAGATCATCATCTAGGGTGTAAGGTTTTATATAGCTAAGCTTTTACAGCTTTAACCACTCTACCAAGTTTAATCTGATAGGTTAAGTTGTCCAGGGCCATAAGATAAATGTTATTGATGCCTTATATTGTATTTCTCTTGTACTATGACAGGTATTTATTTGACATTGGTGTGGATCCACTTTGGCAAACTCATATTCTTATCCATTAGGGGAAAGTCATCACTACTATAACTACTCACCATCAGGAAGCATTTTATTACCTGGTATTTAAAAGTTTATGACCAAATTCACCAGTTACGGATGTCTGGAGTTTTTGACTAGTCACTTAAAATACTATACAATTATCAGTAATTGTAGTATCATTGTTCATTTAAAGGGATTATTCTTCACTGGGGCAAATTTGGCTTATGCAATGTGATGCTATTAAAAAGTGATAGTGAGCGTACTTTATTCACTCAAAGTTAGGGATATGTATATTTGTAAAAAATGCTTCTGTTCCAAATACTATGTCCTTTGAGTGTCATGATCTTTCCCAAACTTTGAGGGAGTTTAACCCTTGGTTTGGGTTTTAGCTGGAACCTTTGGGCAAAATGAGGGGGTTTCAGCATCTGAAATTATTGGGTTCTTTGTTAAATATTGACTGATTACGGATTCATTAAGCGGTAGTTTCCAATGACCAAAATTAGACTCATCAGCAAAGCATCTTTTTTCTTACTAATTTTAATATTATCTCTCCCAACAGAAAGCGCTGTGAAAGGCTCAACTAAAAAGGGTTAATTCTTTGCTTTTAGAAAAAGCTCCTTGCAAAAACTGAAAAGTTCTATAAAAATGAAATAGAAGGAAAATTTGCTATCTGCACATATTACAATCAAGCCTTTTTTATAGTCAGAAGCAAAAAAATTTATAACAAAATGATGTATATCTGATATATATGATGGTCATTTATGATGGCGGCAATGACAATGATCAGTCATATATACAATTTGGGTCGCCGAGATAATTTAGTAGTTACCAATGATGGCTCCCATCTGATGCCACCAATTACAAAGAATTAAGATACTCCATGCACTATGAGATACACCATATAAGCATTATCACACAGCCTGGTTACTACCAAAAGGAGTAATTAACTAATCTTAGAGCAGTAAACACACTCAAACACCCACATGAGCCGCTTTGTTTTCATAACACCAAAGAGCTCCAGTAACCAAACCACAAGAACTTAATTATAGTTTAAGAAGTAATCCAAATGATTAAGCTGAATTAGGAATATGGAGTCTACCAATACTGGTACCTAGATGTGGATGCACAATCATCTAATGGACTCAATTGATAGAAATTTAATGAGTATTAGGTTATGCGCTAAACCTAGTATTTACCCTTTTTTATTAATATCATCTTTATATCTTGCAACAAAACCATTAATATATCGTAGAATTTACATTTTAATGTTTATCTTGCGCTAATACAGATAACTCCAAAGTCAAAAGGTTTGGACTAAGACTGTCAAGTAAAGATTGATAGGATTCTCAGTGTGCTTAAGAAAAGTCATCATCTAGAATTTTTCTAATGATTTTCCCGTTTAAACATTCTTTGACCATGAGTCAATTTCTCATACAAAAGTAGAATTGAATTTCCAATAACCTGAAGATGCAACAAATATCAATAAATTATTAACATTGGCTAAAACAAATTAATCATAATAATATGAGCAAAGGAAACACTTTAAGATAATTGTGCTCAAACAAGGGCTCTAATAAGAGTTTGTGAAAATTTAGGATATACCATTAAAATGTACCATAGTTAAATTAATGAAAATGGAGAACCTGAAAAAGAGATTGACGAGATGAAGTGAAAAGTAGCTATTCTGATGTTGAGCTAGCAAGAGTTAGACCACCGCATGCAGCAGCTTTAATTATGGATGTGGGCGTGGATCAGTTGAAAGATAGAGATTCTTTTTAGAACAGAAGATTGATAATACAATTTAGAGCAGTACATGATTGATAGCAAACTTTAATATCACAATGACCAGTAGATTATTTTAAGCATGATATTAAAAACAAAAAGCTTTAACTTCATCCATCCTACAGGCCTTTACCCAACTTAGAAAGACCTATATTTAGTACTAAAAAACTAAAAATGGTTTGACCTGCACACTAAATTAATCCTGTAAAGTATTACAACTTGATACCATTATGCAAGACTAAAGTCACTTCTGGCGAGAGGACTTTAGATAATTCCTATAGCTCTATAAGAATAGCATGAAATGAGAAAGTGACAAAAAGAAGGCTCACCGTGTTCAGGGGATGTATTTGAAGAGAAACAAAGTGGGGTGTTTAGAGCCACTCTTAGACCCCACCACATAAGTGCAAAAGATAAAAAGATATTTACTTCTGAATTTGTGTTTTCATAAGCGTTGAAAAGTGTTCACTGCACAGGTTTATGGGGTTTTCTCTAAATAATACAAATTTCTGTATGATGACAGGAAGCATGGATCTGAGCCAGTAAAGGCTCAGCTAAACTTTGATTTTTGTTCACTACAATACCTATGCACTTGTATCCTACAATATTTTAAAATCAACTACTATTAAAACCTTATATAACCAGTAACAAGATACTTTCTAGGGAAATAATATCATGAGTATATAGTATTCTGGAACCCTAGTGCCCTCCTATCAAGTCTTTGGCATCAGCTGCCAGAGATTAGCTTTTTATTCATTGACTTCAGCTTTGGCATGCCATTGGGCTGGAAATTCCTTTGACTTTTTTCAAAAAATGAGTCTTTTCCCTCAAACTGGTAAACTAAAATAAGCTATCAGGGATCATTCCCAAAAAATTTAAGGAACCTAGTCATCAAATTTATCATAAATGTTGATTTAAATCACACTCCTTGAGAGCCTAAGGTCATTATCAAAGCTTCAATGAGTTATGCTACGTCAAAGCTTTCTCCACAAAAGCCTACAAGTCTGACATTTGATAATTTATTGTGAGGATAATCTTTAACTAATTTACTAGTGTCAGAAAATATTGGAGAAAGCATAATCCAGTTAATTTCCAACAACAAATCTTCCAAAACATGAAGCAAGAGTCTCTCACCATGCTTCTACCCCGATGTTGTCCATCATGTTCTTCCAGCTAAAGCGGAAACTGGACAAAAGTTTTCCCAAAGCTTCCTCATCTTCTGATATGGCTTCCTAGGCTGTTAGCTGAGGTGCCATATTAGGAATTATTTTTATTTCTAATAATCCCTTTGTTTGGCCAATTTGAAAATAAAGATGCGTGGCAGCTCCCTCTTTTGGGTTGGGCACCACTAGTGCTAAAAAAGAGTCTCTCACCATGTGGATGAGGAGAACTGAGTTAATTATGAACTGCAAGAACTTTTACTACCTTAAAGCCGTGCACCTTTGTATTATTGGTGCATTATACTTAGTCATCGCATAAACTATAGTCAGTTCATTGGAACTTGCATTCACAGCTCACAGTACACATGAATCTGTCCATGAACCCTGATGGCTCTCTGAAGGCTATCAGGGAGGCCCTGATTGCTATCAGAGCTGCTTATAAGACTGAACTTAAACATTAAGGAAATCAACATCGCTGACCTTAATGAAAATCTGTTTACAATGCTCATAGTCTAAAGATAAACCTAATGAGAGAAGATGCCACCCCATCAAATGGTCTCACTAATAAAGTTTAAGTGCAACATTTGTCAACTAGAAGAAAACTTTGAAGAATTTCTCCTCAAGGTAAAAGAAGCAAAAAAAGGAAGACCCTAAAGAATAAACAGTTGGATCAATCAACTCCTTAATGAACATAATGACATGATTGATGATAACAAACATGGTCCACAAGTAGATTCAGGTTACTATGAGATAGGAACTGTTGAATTTTAAGCCTGATTAGGACAACTGGTTCTTCTTCTGCGGTAAGGGAGTTTTGAACATTTATTGTATGGAGACAATAGACCAGACGGTGACTATAGTTAAAATATAATTTTTGGTAATAACAATTCAAAGTTGTATTCTTCTTACATTACTTAGATAATGGCATTCTGCCCTGATCCTTCTGATCCTAAGTAAATTCTTGACTTGATACAACGTAAAGTATTAGATAAAAAGAACTTATATATTAGACTATGAACTTGTGGTAATAGTTGATGATAGTTTAATATCAACTTGGGATAATTTATAGGGTTTAATGTTCACCACATCTTACCCATGACGCCTCAATTTCAATGACACTTGGCTTAAGAAAGTAATAAGTTCATTTGAGGGCTACAATCCTTTTGATTCAAGACATCTCAAAAGCCTCAGAGTCAATCTCAAACTCAGAAATATTCTCAAGACAGAGTTTCTAACGCGTCTGCAAATAGATGAACCAATGCTCTTCTCAAGCAATCGCCAGCACATACCAAGGCGATTCATACAACTAATTAGTAATTGATAAATCAAAAACTCGATTTAAATTAAAACTATTTTCAACTTAGACCAAAAAGCCCACATTCCCAATTAATCATGTCAGCTTGTTGGGATTTTTTCCCATATTCCCAGCTGGCTAGATTACTAGGAATTGCTAGGGGATAATTCCCTAATGTGAGAGAATTGGAAATTGGTTGACCCTGATTTTGGGGTAACTATGTTCAGGGGATTTTAGGATATCATTCTTGGTTGGATCCGTGGGGACCAATCTGGACAAATCCTTAAGATCTCATTGGGCAGAGTTGCTGACAAAATAGGGGCATCTGATAGTGATTAACTATCATGTGTACTGATTGGGATCAGAAGGGTTTCATCACCAATTGATTGGGAACGTAAGTAGGTATTTGTGAGGTGAGTGATGCCACTTGTAACTAGCAAATTAATCAGTTGGTTCATGACCTGCCTTAATGGGTAACAAGTCCCATCACCTAAGCAGATCACTTGCCAAATATGGTTGGTTCGCTTGTATCAAGAGGAAAACGTTAGGGACACGTTTTCTGATCTTTTCCATTTTAGGTCTTGAGGATTTCCATCAACGGAATCCTAGCCAGGATGGGGAAGACCATCGCTACTGAGATGAGGATGGGTGATTCAATGGCAAAAGCTGCCATTTCATTAAAGAGGTTTCAACCAAGGGTTAGAAAACTGAATCCCACACTATAAATTCCCTAAAATTCACTCATAAAAACAGTTTATACAGTATATAGTAGATATACCAGTTTAGTAAATTCTATCAGCATTCATTTGTTCTATTTTTCTCAGGGATATTATTGCTGTGTGTGATAATTGGGAGACTCTTTAAGGCTAAGAGTAGGGATCTGAGCGGAGATCTGGATAATAAGTGGAAACAAATTGGGGATTTCTGCTGACTGTGTGTCAAACTGAAGCTGTCAAAGGAGCTCTAAGAGAAGATTGGCTTAGACAGTACGAGGGAACAAACTCCTATACTGAGACACCACAAGTATATAAGCGGAAATACTGGCCAAGCGTTGGGCCAAGATCTAGGACTTCCATTCAACTATGGATAATAGTCGTCATACTATTTTAAACTAATTATATCAACAACTATACAATGTGGACGAAGTGCACAAAAACTGAGCCTGTGCAAGTAATAATTTTATAGGGGTTATTGGCCAATAATAACAAAGACCTATAAATTTTTACATGGCTATTATTTTAAGTCCAACTAAACCAACAAAGCCCTCAAGCCCATGTCATCCTAGTCAAATACCATTAAGTGGAATTGCTAGACTGCGGAACTTAAGCTTTGCATAAGCTTAGGATATTCCTGATCCATAATCGCTGTTATCCAATATGATCCTTAATAAATTAAGCATGTTAACATTACTATATCCCTTTTAAATATCCAACAATTAGATCCAGTCAACAACTTAACAGGGGCCTTAAACTAAAAAGACTGTCCATACCCATCTACAACCACACAAAGCGAATTTGTACTCACAGAACATTCATTTTTGTCACAAGCACCAGAACCAGCATAGTTATTAATACTGTAGTTTATGAAAGAATGTTGTTGATACCACTTTTAATAAGGTTGTAGGAGGAAAAACAGGTCACCTGAGTCTTGTCAGGAGTCTTGAATACTCAAAGAATTAGGAAAAGTCAGTCAGACAATCAATGCAATACTTACAGCGGGTTTAGCAATCAAAAAAGCATTTTAAAAGTTGAAGTCATAATACACTAGGGTAAATTAATTGAAGTTTTGAATGTTGCGCATTTGTAAATATAATATCGTCACTACTAATGAAGAGATTGAAGTTTTACAGACGTTAATAACTGAGCTAAGGTTATATGTTCTGGCTTGAGCCAACAAAAACATTGGGAGCATATTTAGCACTGCCTTCATAATTTAGAATTTTTGTCTTATCCACTCAAGCTAAGATTTTTGATATTATTATGATTTTCACATAGTAACGCGTTTCTAGTAGATTTAGAGAAATCGTTGATTTCAACTAAAGCTAAGTTAGTCTTCTCAATCAATAAAGTACACTAGTATTCTATGATAAAAATTGAAGAATGAGTTTGAGAAGGAAGTTTACTTTTTCAATGCCAAACATGAATCTAACCCAACTATACATTAGAGTTAAAGGGATCAATCAACTACCTCACATAGTTGAAGATGAGTCAGGACTGTTCTTGTATACCAATGAGTAAATGTTTTTTCTTCTTGGAGAAAAGAAGATAATTTTTTTAAATATCGACGTGGACTAAAAGAGGTATTTATGCTTATAATAGTAATGTTTTGAAAGGGTGAGATCAAGAGCCTTGAGAGTTGACAGATTATTAAATCCATTATATTGAAGTGATATTGAAGTTATACTTGTGTATACAATGAGGGACCCAGTACAAGTCAGGAAGGGTCAAACAGTGTCTAGAGCTAAGATGAAAAAATTATGAAGATGCAAAGATAAATCATATGAAAGTCATCATTAAGAAATAAGGTTCTAAGCGTCAACTGCATAATAAGAGTGTGAACTCAATAAGCTAATGGATCAAGATGAAGACATATTTTGTACTGGACCCAACGACTATGGACCATGCAAAAATGGAGACCTACAGAATTGAGTAAAGAAACACCATATCTTTTCCGGTCTAAACCCTGACTAGGGTCCAAGAGAAAATTAGAGACTTTTACAAACTGAAATATCATATGGATGCAGGCTGATAAGCCCATTCAGGAGTATCTGGGCATCACTCTTTTCAATTATACCAAAGAAGGATGGGACCCACAGAATTGGCATGGATTATAGTAGAGTGAATGACTTAACTTAGTAGAGTATTTACCCTTTACAGTGCTTTGTTAATTTCTTGAAACAACTTGTAGGATCATAATACTTCTACACAGTGACTTAGCCAACGGTTAATGGCAAATTGAGCTGCCATCAGAGGACCAAGAAGTTGCGCTGATAAATAGTTGTAAGGCTTTGCAATAGTTTAGGTGAAGCCTCAACTTTGGGCCTACAAATTATATATTGTTTTATAAAAGTCAACTTATATTTATTAGTAAACTATTGACCAATACTTGATTAAGATCAAGCCCAAAATTACCATGAAAATTAAGTTGCAAAGCCCTGAGCGTTTTATTTTAAAAATTTTGAATTTATGCTTGGAGTAATTATGGATAATACCTTCCTCAGTGTGCTGACTGATAGGAAAAATCAACACTCCAAACTATTTTTTGTCATAGCAACATACATTGGAGAGACCTTACTGAACTCCTTCAACCAGTTGCTAACCAACATTATATGTATTATGCCCCCGCCTATCAGCTTCCTAACATCAAGTAGGATTCTATATCCAAGTCTACTTACAACTCATAACCTAGAATATTTCCTCCTTTATCCTATTACTAATTTTTCTGATGCTTTACATAATCCCAAAAGTTACAAGTATATAGCTTTTAACTCTTTAATATTTATTTTTAAAATGGATGTCTCTTGCGACTGCTGATCCTCTATTTAGTTCAAGTCCCATTTTGTTTAAGTTGAAGTCAACTAACACCTTGACATTACCAAATATTATTTGCTTTAGCGATGAATTTATATACTAAGAAGATCTCTGATGCTACTATGATTAATGATCTTTAGTCTTTGAAAGACTGGCTATCAACAAGTAATACACAAACCTCCAACACCAGTCAAGGACTTTATAAACCACAAATATGTCATAGGGCTTGTGCAGCACCCAGATACATTCTAATGAGCTAAGGATCAGAAATTTTGAGACCCAAAGATGTCAATTGTCTCCTTTTTTCAATAATCTATGGTATTCAGAAGAGCCTTCAAGGAGCACCTCAATCACCCAAGAGAAGTTTTCACTTAGTTAAAAGAGAAATTCTTCAAGCTGAAGCTTAGCTTTTTACATTATTAAAAGGTAGTTAGAGTTTCTTGGGCACAAAGTGAATAGAAGAGGCATCAAACCATGACAAGGCAAGTTCAAAGCCCTAACTAAGATGAGTTTGCCAAAGTGCATGTGTAGAGAGAGTGTCTGTAACTCTCCTGTTCCTGGAGAGGTGATGGGCAAGGTACACCCATACCCCGGGAACAGACAACTATCACAAAAGAAAGTGAGAATTTTGTTAAGATAAATTGACTTAAGTGCATTGAGACCTCCTTGAGGAGGTCTTTGGAAAGGTCAAACTCTTCATTTGATATATATAAACTAATGTTTATTTAAGCGAGGTGACCAAAAAATGTTGGTCTGAAAGAAATGACTAGATGAAATATGGGATATGGGGCACTGTCATCTCTATGCAACACTGCACAAAATCTGGTTAATAAAAACAACATACCATCATCAGTTGTGCTGTAGCTCAAGTAAACCCAAACTTAGGTTTTTGAGCAAAGATATAATTTTCTATCTTAGAACGAGTATTATGATAAATTTAATGAGAATTAAATCCTTATTTTTCTGGAAAAGATCAACGACCCATTTTTGTTTATGATAAAACCCATAAAAGCAAGGATGTCAATGAAACTCTGGACACCTTATCATGCAAACCCTTTGACAAACCTGAGCATACTTAGCCCTTACCCAGCGTTGGTATAGGGTATGTTTCTTATCAATGAGGGTTGACAACTTGATTCCTTTTGTGTTGGTGCACTCTTATTTGTCTCTGCATACAGTATCCACAATCATGTCAGGGGACATGGCAGCATGAGTGATGTCCAAGTATTTTTGGACATGATAGGCTACTATGATCAGTTTGTGTCAATCTTCTCGGAAATTGCAAAATTTATTACCAGTCTTTTTGAGCAATGGAGTACTATTTACGTGGGTACATAAGCAAGAGGACTCCATCAACCATCTCAAACAACGTATAATGGAAGCATTAATACTGATCCATTCAGACTTTATAAAGTCATTTTTACCTCTACACAGATGCCAGCGATGTAGAAATTGGGCCTCTTATCACGTTTAGTTTTAAGTAATGTAGAGCACCCTATAAAATCTACTCAAAGACGCTTACCATAGCTGATTGCAAATTACACAGTCTCCAAATGTGGTCGTTTAGCTGTTCTTTAAGCTTTATGACAATTTCAACTAAAATTTAAGTAGTGCAATACAATATCTATACCAATCATGGCTCCTTAGAATGGGTAATCAACAGGAAGGATCCTGACAGACGCTTACAAAATGGGGAGTTAAGTTTCAAGGGTATGGATTTTGAGATTCTACATCAAGATGGATTAAAACATAGAATGCAGAAGGCCTATTGCAGTTACTAATCTTTCACCTACAAGCACTTGAGAGCAATATGATTTAGACAAATTAATACTAGCAAGAGAGTGAATGAGAAGTAGAGTATGAAGAAGAAGATTTTGAAGATTTTCATAAGATCAACAAGAATTAGAGATGACCAGTTAGAAAAGATTTATCTGAAAAAATTTTCCCAGATAGAAACCAAGTGAGCGAGTGGTTATCATCATAAAATAACACCTTTAAGTTAAAAGAAGCTTACAGAAGTCCTACAATCACCTAAAAAGGAAGATTTACTGGGTGGCAGTGTTGAATGATAGCAGTTGAGCACCGGAACTCTGCGTTGAATGTGACAAGTGCTGAATAATTGACTTAAATTGCAAATTTATCATTTGTTTTGTTAATCTAAAACCAAGGCTTCCTGCTAAATAATCAAGTTTTAATATTTATGATATAGTTGATCAACTAATTTTCAAAGATATAACCACAAGAAAAACTTGGAATTTTAAACTTGCTTTTTTACTTAATAATATTTGATCTAATGACCAGATTTTTAAGCCTCTTGAATCAAGTTGATATTAGATTTTAGTGCTGTTTAGGTTACAACTAACTCAATTTTGGATTAGTGGTTCAAATTACATATGCGCTTCATAGTTCAGAATATTGGCAAGGTAGCCTTTCAAAGAAAGCAGAAGAGGTGCTGGAATAGAAATTATTTCCTTACGATAGAGAGTCTAACCATAGAGGTGGAGCTGTGGGTAGCAGGAAAGCTCAGATGTGGAGAAGACCCTCAGAAACCTTACTTATGGGCCACTGGTTAGGTGGTGGTGCAAGGAGAGAAGTTAAGGGCAAAGGTGCAGTTAGCATCATAAGTAATCCTATTTGTAGCATTAATTTAGCAGAAAAAATTCTAGAATTTTCTCCTCACAGTTCATTTGTAGTTCATTTAATAGACACAATATTTTCAATACTTTTTGTTGCATTATGTTTAATAACTTTTACTACATCTATCAGGGACATCATAGGACGGGAAGTCATGGAAATTTTAATGACAAAAGGTACAGCCTCCAGTATTAGAAACTTAAAAAGCTTATCTAAATAGCATCATCTATTTATCTATTGTATTTATAGAAAATAAACCTTTAACTTAATTTTTATATAAGAACAAAGAGCATCCACAGGACGAAGTGAAATATTCAACACCCAGTTTAAACCAATCCTAAAGATTTTTTCAGCCTATCCCTCCTACCGCACTTTTCACAATGTCTCTATTAGATATGTAAACCATTTTTATAGTTAGCAGCAGGATTCATAAAAACATTTTCACCATATAACACTTCATCAAGTATCTAATAGCAATTTCATTTGCAGCGTATACATTAAAATCACTATAAAATTCTTATACAGCCAGATTATCATCAGACATTGGTTCCAACAAGAGTTGCTTTCCAATAATGGACAAAACTATATTATAAACTTGGTGAGACATATAATAGACCTAATGGGAGTTAAAAAAACAATTTACCATAACTTATAGTCCCTCAAGCAAGGGATTGTCTAACATGTCATCATGACTCAAGCTTTAATACACAAAAAGATCACAACCAGCCACATATACAAACGAGACAATTTCTTCCATCAGCCTAGTTCAATTGCCAGTAAAGCTTACAAAGACTATTGGCATGTCATCTTTCAAGGCGCTATATGGAAGAAAAGCAGTGTTATCTATCCTGTTGGCACTAATCTGGACCCAGATAGGAAGAGTCTACCCTTGGAAGATATCAGGATGAGTTAGCTGAGGATCTAGTCAACATAAGCTCAAGTCAACAGTAATATCTTGAAGTCGCTCAAAGCGACTGACAAAGAGAGCAGCCAAAGAGTTTGGTTTCACATTGTTTAAATTGGTACTTAGATGTCATCTCATAATTGAATAGGTTAGTTTACACATATTAAGAAAGGTGTACTGTATGATGACAGAAATCATAGAACATTCAATGTGAATTATATTAATATAGGTTATATTATATAATAAAACAAAGCACAACATAGTATTTCCTACTGAAAGTGTATTGGAGGCTCGTGGGTTACCATCAGGGTTGCTTTTGGTAGGCTTAGTAAAAGCTACTAATGAAAGTTAATCACTTACCAAATTGGAAGGTCTTTCAATATAAACAATAAATTCCTTCGTTTCATTAGGAAAAATATCTCGTAACATATTAACATTTATAAAGTTAGTAAAGTTCTATAGTAATCTAAAAAACAGTGAAACTAAACCTTTTATAATTAGGTGATCCACACCAAAATAGCAATTAAAATACCAAATTATTGCTGTCAAATGGCCGCTGATAATAACCTTTATTTATGACGCATTTGTGTTGGCACTGAGGCATAGTAGATTATAGTAAAATAAGTAATTTGATTATCCATGGCCTCCGTGGTAAGATGATTTAGTTAAATTAGTAGTTTGTGGTTTAGAGCCACTGGGTGGCAATGGATTGTTTGTGCATTGATACTATCTTCAATAGCCAATGTTTTTCATTTAAAGCTTATTCTAACATTTTTAGTCAGCAATACAGAATGACAAAGTAAATTTAAGTTAATTCTACAGACTAACGTTATTGTAGTGGAAAGATAAATTAAAGCTCAAGTCTAATTATCATTAAATACTAAGTAAGAAATATGTAGCCTGTTCATAAGGTTAATCAGACCATTTGACAACACCTATATTTGAGGCAAGACAGAAGGTCATGTTTTACCATTTTCATCAGGACAACCTAAGAAGTTACATTGTATCTTTATGGGTTCAGCAACTGTACTCATGAGAAGAGGAACTGTGTAATCTATAAAGATGATATAGCCCATACAAAATATAACTAAGCCCACACCAGACATCCTAAGTTTTTACCTAGGTCTTCTTTTGTGGATTGTGATATTGAGAAATGCTTATAATAAGGGTTGAATCCTAGCTCTTCATAATTAGACCCCCTGCAAAAAACAGAATTTACTTGATATAAGAATGGAAAAAATATGATATCACATATTAGGCCAGACAATCCCCATTTAGAGTCAGCCAACCCCAAAAAAATTTACAAAGAAAAAACGTCACTTTATTTCTAATGACCAGATAAATGTGATGGCTAATGATGACAATGATCAAGCCTAATTTTCACATCTGAGTCATTAAAAGAATTTGATTGCCTTTATTAACGGCTAAACCCCATTTATTACTCTTAATTATGGATTAAACACAATATCCGTGCAATTTGAGTTTTTCATCTGAGCATCGCTGCATGACTTGGATATTATTAAAATAAGTAATCATCCAATTCAGAGCATTAACAATGACACTTGAACATTAAAAGAGCCACATGGGATAATAGAAAAGAGAGAGGGTCCAATACAAAAACCATGAGCTCACAGTATTATTGAAGTAACATAAGAAGATTAAGCAGAATCAGGGATATGGAGTCTGCCAACCATTAAACCAAGGTTATTATGCACAATCAATATTTAAGGTTCAGTTAAAATTTGATAGGAAATTACTAAGTCATATTATCCAAGCCCAGAATTCCACACTTTTCTATATATACTAATGTAGATATTTCAAAAACAGATTATAGTATCTCAAAAAATTGACTTATTGCTATTCTTTCACTTATTCTCTGATAACGTCAGAGCCAGAAGGCTTAGACTAAGCCTAAGTGTCAACTAGAGATTAAGAGGATTCTCAGTGCGCTTAAGAAAAACTCACCATTAAGAAGTGTTTAAAGCTTCAACATGGTGAACAAACTTGATCATTAGTAAATACCCCGCACAACAGAAGTTGCAAACCTTTAAAATGGCCTGATGACGCACCCTGTGAACTAATAAATAAATTGATTGCCAGCGGCCCACACCTACTAACTAGTATTATATGAAAGGAGCCACTTTAGTAATAGATGTCCTGGAAGTTTTGAATTACACTTACAATGGGGCAGGTTGTATCTCAAAGTTACACTGGGCGGATTCTCCAAAAAATTGCAATAAAGTAAATAAGAAAATGCAGGTTAAACTCAACCTAATTTTTATTTTCAAAAAAAGGAAATATTTATAGGCTTTTTTATGGATCATAATCTATCAGAGTGAATCAATCTCTGTGCAGTCAAATCTTCAAACAATTGATCAGGATCCAATTGATCATTAACCTTGATAGATTGCTCGCTCCTTTTGATGATGTCAGGGGAATTAAGGAAGGGGATTTTTTAGAGATATGAGAATTTGGTGAAATCCTGACACATCCCCCTTCAAGATTTGATTGCGGTGGAGGATGACTTCTTAAAAACCTATTATGAATACAATTTACCACTATACCAGTATCAATATAAACAATTGAATACTCTAATCCTTTTTGAAATATAACTCTATATGGACCAGACCAATTATTTCCCAACTTTTCAGTCCTTCCACCCAGCTGTGAATGATAATAAATAACATAATATTCAATCTGATATTCAGGTAAGGCAGGTTTATGTTGGTTGCTTCTTAGAGTTTCTCTTCAGGTGGTAGTTTCAATTGAATTCATTGCTTGAGCCTGGAGGCGGATAATCTCATCAGCCAAATTTCTCATAATTAAATCGGAATTTTCTGGGATACCTTCCTCAAGGATTGTCTGAACACTAGAAGGGACTGAAGGATCCCGCCCATATATACACTTAAATGGAGACATTCTGATAATGCGGTGGTAGCTTATCCAATAAGCAAATAAGGCACTAGGCAAATAAAAATTCTACCGAGTCAGGTCATTAGATGCCATCTTCCTTAGAATTGAGACCAAAGTTCCATTAACTCATTCAATGGCCCCATTTGTGGATGGATTATATGGGACAACGAATCGCTGAGTAGTGTTAAATAATTTTGATAACTCCTGTATAAGTTGCGAGGTAAAATTAGTCCCATTATCTGACATAAGGACCTTTGGACATCCATGTTGGGAAATGATATGCTGATATAGGAATAACGCTGTAGTCTTAGCTGAAGGGGTAGCAATAGAATTGGCCTCAACCCATTTAGTTAAATGGTCAACAGTCATAATGATATACTGATGACCATGTAATCCTCGAGGAAAAGGGCCTACAACATCAATGCTGACTAAGTCAAACGCCTTGGTTGGGGGAATAACTTGATGTTGATATGCAGGGTTGGTAGTTCCATGACGTTTGCAGATAAGACATGAGTTAAGGGTCTCTCATATAACTCAGTCATGTTGTTCCAATAGTGTTGAGTCTTCAACCATTCTTGAGTCTTCTTTAAGCCACTATGATCAACTTGTTTATGGCCTTCCATTACAGCGTGAAACCTAGAGTTGGGATGCAGAAAGGGCAACAACTTGGATTTGACTTTCTTATACAAAGCTCCATCTTGAATCATAGTATCTTTAGTAATGGATTTTTAGATAGGCTCTATCTTCTTCAGTCTCTCAATCCCATAATTCAGGTCATCCAATAAGATTATATAAGTGTTCTACTTTTTCTAGTTCCAAGGTCAGGATAGGCAGTCAGGACAGCCCATCCACATTTTGGTGCTGAGCCCCTGAGCGATGAACAATGGAGAAATCATAATTTTGCAATATTAACGCCCAACGGGCCAACCTCCTGTTAGGATCCTTCATATTCTGCAACCATCATAAGGAGGAATGGTTGGTAATAACTGTGAAATGAAAACCATATAAGAAGGGTCAGAAGTGCTTGATTGCCAAAACACTGCCAAACATACCCGCTCAGTAACACTATAATTTCGTTCAGCTTTTGACAAAGTCTTGCTATAGTATGCAACAAGATGATCCTTCTTTTCTTCATCATACTGAGATAAGATAGCCTCAATAGTGACATTACTTGCATCCATATGTAGAAAGAAAGGCTTATCAAATTGGGGATGAATTAGAACAGGTGCCTTAATCAAGGCGGTATGCAAAGAATTGAATGACTGTTCTTGATCTGACTCCACTCAAAAGACACTCCTTTTTGCAATAGGTAAAATAAGGTTTCAGCCATATCAGCAAAGTTGGGAATAAATTGCTGGTGATACCCAACCATGCCAAGAAAGACTTGAATATCCTGTAAAGAAGAGGGAGGAGGCATCCGTTGGATGGCTTGAACTTTGTCTGATAGGGGTGAATCCCTTTAGCTGAAACCTGGTGTCCTAGAAAGTCCATTTTGTTTTTATAGAATGAGCATTTGGAGGGTTTGAGTTTTAAGGAAGAGCCCCAAATTCAGCTAGAAATTTCTTTTAAATGGCTTAAATGATCAGTAAAGGTTTTTGAAAACATGGTAATATCATCAAGATATACCAGAACACAAGTAAGCTTTAGATCCCGCAGCATACTGTCCATGGCCTTTTGGAAAGTTGTGGAGGCTTTGCTTAGGCTTTAAGGCATGTGAGATGGTTCAAACAACCCTTCACTCAATATCAGGGCACACTTGGCACAATCTTTGGGTGATAATTTGATTTGCCAGTATCCACTGGCTAAGTCCATGGCCGAAAAATAGGTGGATCCAGCCAACAACCTAAGAGAATCATCAATCCTAGGTAAGGGGTAACAATCCCATCGAGTAATAGCATTTAATCGATGATAATCCATCATGACTCGATAAGAACCATCTTTCTTCTTAACCAACAACAATGGGGATGCTCAAGGACTATTGGAGGGCTTTAATAATCCAGCCTCCAGCAATTGATGCAACTCCTTAGTAACCTGGGCTTCTTCTACTTTAGGTTTACAACAGGGCTTTGCACAGATAGGAAGGTGATCACCCGTTTCAATAGTGTGCACTATATCTTTCATCTTCCCAAAATTGTAAGTATGCCTAGCAAAAATGTTGGAATATTTGTCTAATAATTGAAGCACTTGTTTCTCCTGTTCCTTAGAGAGGTGTTTCCAATAGCAGGACCCACACTAAGGATTTACTGATCACTTTCCAATCCAAATTTTTATAAGCTCCCAAAGGGTTTAACATCATAGATATGAGATAAAAGTAACAACTTGACATAAGCAATCGAATGCTCTTGATTTACTGGTTTTGGCTCATTGGTAAGGTTCTCCAGTAAGACAGATAATGAGTCTGAATAAGCATAATCCAATACTCCAGGACAAGGCAAGAGTTCTTTGGCAGAAGGATTGACAGTGCCTTGGACTTGTAACAAATGTCCCTTGGGAATTGAAAATTGCAAGGAAGTGTTAATAATTACTTGTGATTTTGGTGAAATAACTAATTTCTCAGGGGAGAAAATAGGCATTCCCTCTTAAATATCAGCCAAAGTAGGAGGTAATTTTAAATGAGAATCTTAAACATGATATTGAAGTGAATAAGACCTTTTGGATCCTTCTAGCAGACATAACTGACGTAGAGTGGAAGCATGATCAGATAAAAGTAAGGGAACTCTATACCTCAAGAGAGATAACGACGAGTCAGGGTAATTGATAATTCCATCAAATTCTCATAAAAAGTGAGTCCCCAAAAGTAGGTTATAACTCAAATTATCGAGTACAATAGCTGGGATGGTAAAAGTTAGTTTCCCATTTTCAGAGGAAAAGATGAAAAGCTCCAATAGACCAAGTACTCTGAGGTCCAGCTGTGCCATATTCTTCATAATGAGAAATATTAGGGGTTAATTTGATCCGCTTGACCAATTTGGATGAGACAACATTCACTGGGGATCCAGTGTCTATAATAGCTTTGGCATTGACTTGATACTCGGAAGTCAATATGGGTAATGGTGCTCCTGAACTGAGAGGATAATTCCAATAAGGAAGGCAAGGAATAAGAGGAATGTTCATCTTTATTGCACTCAATCGAACTTTGATGCTCTTGCTGCACACTCATATTATTATCAAGGTGGAGAATCTTATTAAACTTATCTCTTTTCTTCCTCTCATCTGCTTCCTTTTTAAATAACAATCCTCAGTATGGAAATAGCGATGGCAGTAGTTACACTGGATCGCCTAGTGTTCTCAGGCATGAAGTAGATTTTGGGCTGACTAGGTCTAGGAGACTCATAAGCTCAGGGTTTCTTGGAGTTTTGAGGGGGCAATTCTAATAAGGCCTCCTTAATATCCAAAATACTTCAGAAATTCTTTTTGACACTGATTAGATAAACTTGCATCTGAGTCCTGGAAGTAAAAGCTGACAGAACCGCGGTTATTGCATCATCCAAGTTTAACCAACCACAGGCTACTAGAGTTTGAGCTTCCTGATAGAATCAATGAGCAAAGTCCTTGATAGATTCATTTCAATGAGGCTGTATACCCATAAAAGCCTGCTTTTGCGAGGATAAGGTTTGCTCACTCCCAAATTATTTGATCAATGCTTCTTTGACCTGAGCCCAAGTAGAGCAAGTCATTAAGTGGGGAACCATAATATCCTGAGCCAATCAAGTAAGGCAATTAGGCAAGTAATTCATCTTTTGGTGATCCGTGGCCTCACTTAATGCCTTTTCATAAAGATAGAGATTGGAGATAATGCTGCCTTCCCCTGGGGAGTATTTGTCCTTAAATACTGGCTTGAAATTCATGGGGCATTGGTGCTCAAAACATGCACTCCAGGCTGTTCAGATTGAGTAGAAACATAAGAGGCGGAATCTGAAGCTTGAGAAGAAAATGGAGGGTAAAGATTAACAGCTTCAGTACAAATTTCATTAATCTTACAATTCAGATCAGCATGCCCTACTTTCTCATCCAGCCAGCGAGATAACTCAAAAATATGTTCCTGCTGTGCATTTTACTTGAGTTCCAGAGTCTCAATTTTAGCTTGGAGCAGTTCCCCTTTCGATTTATAAAGCATGTAATAAGATATCAGTGTCCTTGGCCCACTTTCCTAGATTGATCAATTCATCAGACAATGACTGCAATAACAAAAGAAGATCAATTGGTAGCCCATCGGGGTTAAGTTACACCCTGTGGCCAGTTTAGAGAACTGTTCATGCAAGTGGTTCATCATGTTCAAGAGAGAATTAATTTGCTGATAAGATCCTGAGTGACCATCAGCACCTGGAGGTCCCTGAGGTCCGTCAGCTCCTGGGGGTCCCTGAGGCCCTACACTCTTGGGGGGTCCATGGGAACCATCAGTTCCAGGAGGTCCACGAGGTCCTTCAATTCCAGGAGTACCCATATTCCCAGAGGTTTTTCTACTTCATTAACCCACAGCTGAATTTCTGAGTACAATTGTTCCAATTGAATGAGACGGTTTCTAATTTCCTCCTTCATTGATTGGCTACGCTCATAGAGTTGGGAAATACCCTCTCTCCATTCTCTCTGAATCTCCTGAACTTTCTTGGGAAACTGTATATCAACAAAATTTGATATCTCAAAAATAAGCTGAATGAGCTGCTAATGTACTTCATTGAGGAAGGCTCGATTATTAATGATAGCATCATAATTGTCATGGCTAAACTCAGAGACCAACTTGAAAAATTTGGAAATATAATTATTTAAGGATTGGAGTCCTTCTAGTAAATTGAGCATCCCTTGATGGTGCATTTTAACTACAGTTAACAAATGGTATAAGGTAGGATGTACGAGTTGATGCAAATATTGCTCAGGGCTGATTCCTGGCATTTGAGAGGTTTGCAGCACCTCTCATAATATAGAAGGTACTGCATTAGATTGAGATCAGGTAGAACGGATTTCAGGGTTTAAAGCCCCTTCAAGCAATTGATCAATGATATTTTGCAAGGCCTCAGGCGGAATTTGAAAGTCTGAGGTAAAACTAAAGTTAAGATCATAGAATTTCAAGTTGGCTCAAAATTCCAAAGTGGAGGGTAATCTTGGGATTTGGGCCCCAGTTGAAGGGACCCATCATAAAATACTGCCTTGCTCTTGATCTTAAGCCTCATCAGGCGAAGAATGAGAATCCATGATAGTTATAGACAATGTCGCTGGAGCATAACTCAGAGTCCCCCTTTAGTGAGCACCAGTCTGGAAGTTTTGAATTACACTTCCAATGGGGCAGGTTGTATCTTGAAGTTACACTGGGCGGATTCTCCAAAAATTGTGATAAAGCAAATAAGAAAATACAGGTTAAACTTGATCTTATTTTTATTTTTGAAAAAAGGAATTATTTATAGGCTTTTTTAAAGTTTGTAATCTATCAGAGTGAATCAATCTCTGCATGATCAGATCTTCAATCAATTGATCAGTATTCAGTTGATCATTACCCTTGATTGATTGCAATAGATTGCTCGCTCCTTCTTATGATGTTGGGGGAATTAAGGAAGGGGATTTTTTGGAGATATGAGAATTTGGTGAAGTCCTGACAGATGTCATAACGAATTTATAGATCCAAAGAATTTCATTAAGTTTATAAATATCCTGCCTAGGGTATCTGGAGTAAATCTTTTCAACAGGTCAGACCTTATAGATGCTTTTAATTAGAGTTCAGTGCTTTAGAGCACCATAAAAAACGTTTTCAAGGCCATATGAGAAACAATTTGAGGAGACTATGCCTTTTAGCTGGAAAATGCACGTGTAGTGTATAATATGATGATTAATCACTTTCCAAAAAATGGTAGTGTGTTGTAATGTGAAAAAATGAGCAAGGTTATCAAATAAATTAAAAATAGATCACGTGTCTTAAATCTCATTGGGGCGCACTTTATATCTGATTCTAGTTTATTGATGAAATTAACAAAAGAGGTTTACTGTGACTTTATTATATAATTTAAACAACATTTTCCAGGTTTCTGTCACTATTCTCTAGTAATTTCCAGTCTGTAAGAAAATTAAAAACTCTAATGACAAAATGAAAGTTAAGCTTCTTAGGGACATTACTATATAAGAACTATTCTATATGATTTTCTTAAATTTCTCTTTTCATGGACCATACAGGGTAATTTCTTTTATATAGAAAGATGAGGAATAAAGGGTTTTTAAGAAGTCTAGGGAGGTTGTTGACTGCATTTTGTTCATTCATCCAGACCCAAGTAGACTGATCATTATGAAAGTGGACGTAATAAATTTTGTGGCAAGGGTTGTGCTTTTTCATATGGAGTAATAGAGGTCTAAACAACTGGTGTGCTACTTTATCTGTAGATTCTTTTGAATGCAATAAAATACCCAAAAATAGTAAATCTTTCACTCTTTGTATATGCCCTAAGTTATAGACATTAACAATTTTTGTTCACGCGCTAACTTTTGTAATAATGTGCAATCTCAGAGCACATAGTTTTACAAATCATTAGAGACATTGATTAAAGGCAAGAAAGGTGGCACCTGTAACTAGTTAATTGCACCTTTAAAGATAGATTTTTCCATGATGGTCAAATAATTTCTTTTGTACTAGTTTAATTGGCATACTAGTCTTAGACACTATAAAAAAGCAGCTAATATTGTAGAGCAATAATGTTTTTAACCAATCTCTTTACTTACATACTTTATGGAGCATAAGGATTAGTAAACTACATTTGAGTGACCAGAAATGCACAAACTTTAAGAGTAAAATCTTGAATTAAAGTGAGGACTAAGGAAGAATGTGAAGGTGACAGATAATTGGTCCATGGAGTAAAATTTATCTTGAGGCCTTGTGCAGGTATCTTTACTAACCATTTAACAAGAAAATGTGAGACACTATAATGATTAAACCCTAGAAAGCAATCCAGAAGTTAGAAAGACCAAAACTGTATAAAAGAATATATTTCATGGCCAGGCTTTTTTCAAGTGGTGGAGGAATCTAACATGTGAAGCTTAACGTATAAAAGCACTAAACTGCAATGAACCCCAACGCCTAAAAAGCTCAACTCGTTGCAGGCTCTGGTGTATCCATGGTTGACGCTCTTTATAAATTATAACTAAACAAAAAGATATCCCAAAGAAATGACAGAGAATGATTCTAACAAATTGGTTGATATTATTCTTAACCCTTTTCAATTACCAAGAAGATATTAAAAATAACCATGAATTTTTTCATATATGAGTTTTTACTGATAGATTTGGGAAGGTGCCGTTAAAATAATTTTTTAGCTAAGTCTTAATGATGGGTTCAATTATTTATAATTAGACATCATCTCTGAAAACTTTTGATTTTTTTCTGCTAAAAGATGTTCAAGAAGTACACACAAAAAATTGAAGCATTACACATAGAATAAATTAATGGGTCAGAAGGAGTTATGCAAGCCAGCCGCAGTTAGTACAAATGGTTACAATAACAGAAAGCACTCAAGTATGATGAGCCCGTCTTAGTATATATAGAAAATTCCTGGAAATGTTAGGTGGGAAGGTGCAGAGTCAATTACAAGGTGTGGACAAACTACCTTGAGAGAACCAGGAAATCTTATAGACCCTAAAAAGCTGTATATCATATATATAAGGAAAAAAATAAATTTATGTCATTTTGAGTTGTGGGGAAAAGCCACAGATAGGTCTTTGTTGTAAAATTACATGGTACTGCACAAAGGTAAGTTTCTGAAACCTTTGCTACTAATCCCAAAAAATCTTTTTTAAAAAATAGGTGTGGTTGTTTTAAGTTTGCCTATTTAAGTAATTAAATACTTATTCTGTGAATGCACATCTAAATTTATATTCTGTGTCAGGTTTTATAGAATCTACTAATTCAAGCGCTCATGAGAATTAGTTCTGGGAGTATGAATTAAAAAACCTGGACACCCAAATTTGTCTAGATACATCATTATGGTAAGTTTAAAAAGGCTATCTGATTAAAAAAGCTTACATAGTTTTAGGAGGCTTACTGTACTCACTGTCTTATAAGGTTCCAGTAAAGTTTTTGGTTAAGGGATAAAGTAAAAATCAAGATGTTATTAACCATGACATTGCCTAAAATTATTTTCCTGTGAGCTAAAAAAATTGTAATAGACTTTATAAGTAGTGTAAGTCAAGCAAAAAAATCATTAGCCTAGGAGGTCCATTATTTTTAAATGAAGATGGTGCCAGTCATCATTGATCACAAAGTTAACGCTTCAGGAACACTCAAGCATTTTAGACACAAGTTGGATCTTAGACAGTTACTTCAACCTCAAAGGTTTCCATTAAATAGCTAGAGAATTTTACTATTAAATTTCCTTGATTTTATAAAAATTTTATATAATAGCAATTGACTAGAAAGCTAAAAGTACTAACAAAAAGTTTTACAAAAATTACAGAATCATTAATTAAGTCAGCTTGAAATAAACACAAGCCATATCTATACATCTGGCGTCACATACTTTATAATATACTGACCTAAGGTACTTATATTTTTAGTTTACCTTATAATGCCAATTAATTTAGCTCATTTTTTTTCCCATGCTTGAATTTATAATCAAGTTAAACCTTTGTGTACATAAAGATTTGATGATGAAGCAACGATTATAGTATTTAAATAATTAATTTTATGTCCAGATCTCAACTTAAGATATGTTTCCAGCTTCTCTTTTATCATAATAATGGCTTAATGTAAAGCTATATAACCACAAAACATTATTATGTGTGGTCTCTATAATTTATGCCATCATTTTTTTGTAAATATCATCTATAAAACCACTATGTGGAGGACCCATATTTCTTACCTTACACTAAGCAGTCTTATTTCCTTTTATCTGAGTCTCTCCTATGCAGCTAAAATGGTCTAAAATCTATTAATGACGCTTAAGACGCTAATAGCTTTGGGAATAACTGGTGAATGAATAAAACAATGCTATTAGAGATTTGGGCTATAATTTCAATACTATTACATTGCATAGATGGTAATTCATCAAGAAGTGTCTTTAAGTATAACAAAAGGTTTTTAATGGATTAAAACATTTAATGAACATATAGTTTTATTGTATCCTTTAACATACATTGATTAAGTGTAACTTCATGCCTCAATCCCTACAATTATTCCGTCTAAGATGACAGCAGCCTATGAAAGAAAAGCTGAAAGTCTAAAAGAATGTAGATTGGGAGTTAAATGCTGTTTTTTATTTTTTAATGACTAGGTGAGAGGCCATCTGTCAGTAATTGTGTTAAAAGCTCAAGCCTCTATCAAAAGTGGCGTCATTCCAAGGACACAGAACCTAGTGACTCTTCCAAATGTATTTTTGCACATACTTCTAAGTTCCATATTCCCATTACCTCCATCCATTCTAATTTCCAGTAATAAACTTTCAATTACTGTAATTATGGAGTAGAGTGCCCTTAAAACAATATATACTACTGAGGGGATAAGAGAATAATATCATGGTCTATACATATTAGGGCCTAAAGATGCATTTATTTCACATTTTTCTATTAGTTTTTTAATTTAGTAGCTTGATTTGAATGTCAATTTAATTTTAAATTTTAAATTTGTTGAAGCGCTGTGATTTCTTGTTTGTATAATAAAACAATAGGTAATATGAACAAAATGATACTTGAGTTCTTTAATCAGGTCTGAACTGATGGCATTTATATTGTATTTTTTATTTTTTAATTCTTACGACTTACTATTACTTTTCTAAAATTAAGAACCTTACATTTACTCTAAATGTGTTTGGCTATCAGGGAACTTGTGGTTAGGTGTATTAGAATAAACCACAATTTGGATGTTACAGTCACCTGCGAGTAAAAATTTGATCCCTCACCCATAGAAAGAATTGAACACTGAATTCAGCAAGACCTTGGAAAAAATATGTGACCCATGGGACGAATATCACATCAAGATCAAAATATTATATAAAAGTACTGACAACTTGAACTATCCATATGCTGTATACTATGAGACATTAAATTATAAAAACTATTCATTGACAATGAGTTGAATTATGGGACAATAATTTTATTAAAAACTTTACAATGTTAGATTGAGAAGTAGAATTCAAATGAGGCTGAACTAGAAGGCTTTGGATGAAAGGAATAATAGAGTTTGTAATGGTGAATAAATAGAGCACCCTGTAAAAGAATGTAGTGGGAACTAGTTAAAAAACCCTGCACAAAGTTGAGTCTCTTGAAAAGTTGTTGCACCGCCTAGTAAATCAAGTATTTCCTTATATGGAAGAATCAATATTTGGACAGATCGAATTTTTTAGTAAAACTGATCAAACTAACCACTTATTGATGATCTGTTTGAACCTGTATTTTATATCCCAGAACCTCAACCTGTAAGTCTCAGGACAGTGAGGTTACACCTGTTCCAATGTCAATGGATGAATTATAAGTTTCTTGACCCTTCAATTAGATGAGAAGGGAAGATCTTGTTTGAGGAGGATAAAGACGCTCTTTACGCTGCAGGGCTCATACTCATCCTAGAATTGTTGATAAGCTTTAACCTGATAAAGAGTTCTAATTTTATCCTATATTTTAATTATAGTATTTTTATGTTTACTTGTTGATTCTACAACGTCAAAGTGTTACATGGCAGTGACCTCAGAAAGTTTCCATTAAAAACCCTTCTAAAGTAAAAGTTCATATCCATCGCCTCTTAGAAGCCATTTTGTCACAATGAGCCATCCCAAGGGAAGTTATAATCTCATGAAAGAATACCTTATGGAAATTAAGAATTTTAATCTCTGTGCCCTTTTTGTGGCAAAGAAAAAATTTTGTGCTCACTACAGGGCCTCAAGTTGTTAAATGGTTTTGTCTATTACAACACAAAATCAATTTTAGCAATAAAACTAACCTTATAATGAGGAGGCAAGCATTATTAGGTGGCCTAACATAACTCAATATGAAATACTATATTGCATCCTAAATGAATTAAGGTTCTGGGCTTTTTGAGTTTACTCTTATTTTCTTTCTGTAACCAGTACTCCATCCAGGCTGACAATATTAATGTTATTATCCAATACCTTCTAAATGGTATTTTTATTACTGAGTGTTGATCCAGTCACTATTTACTAACAGATGTACCATCAAATATGAGAAGAATTTAAAGCTCGTCTAGCTTGACTACTAGCACAGTAACCATGGAGTGGAACCCTAACTCCGCCTTTTTGTACACCAAGCCCTTTATTACCTCCTCCAGATAGTAGAACTACATCATCATGAGGAGATATGCCAATTGTGATTAATGAAAATTCCAAACTTTGACATTATTGAGTTTTTATAGGCTTTTTTTACATTATTTGTATGCAACAACTTTGAAGTGAGCCTTAGAAATTATGCCTCATAAATGACTCACATAAGCAAATTTCCCTATTATAATAAGGTATTACTAGATAAATGGATAACCTTTTAGCCATTATCTACAGCGCGTAATAACTGAAGTATATAGCTATATTTAAACCTCCTCTGAGTCCATTAGGAGAATTCACATTCTCAAGTTAGCTTTGGGTAACGCTTGCTCCAAAGTGAAGACTTTATTGAAGAGTTACAATGACAATGCCAAGAACTATCTTTAGTGACAGTGGTCCAAGGGACTGAAGGTCCCAAAGGGCCTTGTGGTCCAGCTGAATCTGATGTCTCAGAAAGGCCTTGCGGCCCAAAAGGGCTTATAGGACTTGAGGGGCTCTATTGGAGCAGAGGGTCCTCGGCGTTCAGAAAGGCCACCTGGGCCTCCCTGATTTATTATATCTTGTGTCTAAGATGCTGACAACAATTGAAAAAGAGAGACGTTGAGGATGATTAGGTATTAATAAACAGATGGGAAGAATATACTGAGGATATGGTTTCATCCCAATGTAAGCCTATTGATCAAACCTTACTTGGAAAGATTTTTTCTGAGGTAAAGGATAATTGGAAAGCATTCACCAAAATTACCAATAACAGTTTTAATCATCTGATGAAGACTGTTCTAACTTTGTGGCTTGAGTATGCAATTGCAATTCATAATATACAAAGGCAAAAAAGCTAGGACCTTGGCTTTAAAGCACAGATGGAGCAGAAAAACAATGTGGCTGCCCTTGACTGATACTTAAATGAGCTACTTGTTGACCTGGAGAGAGTGAGGATAAAAGTTGACTAAAGTGCTCAGTGCAAGTATGAAGAAATTGTATATTCTAATTTTGAGCCACAATGCAACGCCAGCTATTGATACCTTTCTCATCCCATCTGAACCAAATTTGTTACCAGCTTTAAGGATAGTTTTGTCCCAGATCAGAAGTATGGCGCCATTCCCCAATGCTTTTAGAATTACAATGAAAAAGGCTTATCAACAGACAAAAAGTCAAACATATCATTTCCATATATGTGGTGAGTTTTTGAAAATATGAGCCTTAACCTTTAAGGCTACCAAACCTGAGCGCAAAAAAACGCTGTAAATCATGGTTTTAAGATTAAAAACTCCTTTATAAATAAAATTAAGCCTTCATGGCGATATATCTAATAAGGGAAAGCTCTGCTGACTTCTCTACCTGATTTTATGCCCGCGCTCAACCTTTATTAACCAATAACTGTATATATTTAGAAGGGCATCAATGCTGTTATATCATCCCTTGATTCATGACCTGATATACAATTACAATTAATAGGCTTAAAGAAAATTTACGTATATTTGAGATGACAAAGAAGTTCTGAATAATTCTTTCATTTTAATTGAACAAAGGTCCTACTTCTCAAAGTCTCGAGCTGAACTCAACTTCATGCTAACAAATAAAGAGATAAATCTACCAACTTAAATTTATTGCAAATTATGACGCTACACCATTGTCAAATGTTTTAAAATCGCGCCAAGGAGGTGAAAACATAAATGGCAGCATGAGGATAGAGGGTCTTTATGCTGACAATTCTATAATGACTCTCAAAATAACAGTTCTTTTGACTGTAGCTGAAGTTTATAAATGGAATTGAGGCTGTAAACTAACAAAGAGGTCAATTAAGATGAAAAGATATGACGAAATAGACTACTTTATAAATAAACGTTTTGATATTTATAGGGTGAGTCGGGATATGATGCTAAGAGGACCTCCATGTCCCCATACAATCAAAATCCTTTACATCCTTCTGTATCGACCTCCTAGTTGACGCCCTTAGTGCTCTTCGCCATCCTCATGACTACAAATTATGGGAGTCATGCCCTTTAAGGTTTAGAAAGTGGAAGTGCATTGCCAGAAGGCATCTCCATAAATTCTCATATGTGTGACGCTTCCTGAGCAAATTTTTATTGGTGCCTTTAAGAAGGTTTTCAATCATAAGGGCTCAAGAGATGACTCATTTGAGCTCAATTTGGGAGTGGGGATCTCAACTCACTCATCATTAAAAATCCCAACAACGCCCCCCTCAAGATCTGTCAGAGGAGGGTATAGGGCCACAGACGGCCATGTACTTGAGTTAACACTGTCCCATGATTGTTGTTGGCAATAAAGTACTCAGAGTCCACCTCAATAATAACCTTTTAGGGTCCAAACCAAAGAACGTTGAGTATTTTGTTAGATTCTATGTTAATGGTAATAAAAGAGAACTAGTTCACCTGTTGATAGATTAGTAAAAAGGGTTGGCTGATATTAGATCAGGGTGTCTCCCTTTCTGTGGTGGTGGCAATTCCCTAAGTAACTAGGGCTTGAAGCTGGACAACTTAATCAGCTAGGGCCCTCATGGCTAAATGAAAAATTTTTAGGCAAGGAGGTATCAAGTGGGGGATGAACGCTACTTGGCAGTTGAGGGGTATGTCATATAGAGCTTTGAAGGGGGGACATCTTGATTGTTTTAAGGGAGCTTATTTGGAAAACGAGCAAGGCGCTGTGTAGTTAGTGGTTTCAGCGTGTAGGGTCAGAGGCAGCCATCTTCCCCAATTTATAAATGAGTGTTTCATTAGCGCATTCCAATGCCCAAATGGTGAGGGATTATATAGGGCGGTGAAACTCTGGTTAGTTCCAAAAAGCAAAGTTAATCCCTGGACTACCAGTGAGGTAAAATCTAGTTTATTGTCCAAAAGCAAAGTTTGTGGACATTTGTGCTTAGTGGAACAGATAAAATAAGAAATAGGGCCATGGAATTTTCAGTGGCAGCGGGAACAGAAATAGCTTCAAACCATTTGATCAATGATCCATGGCTAACAGGATATTTATGGCCGTGTAACTCAATGGGCAGCGGGCCCACTACATCAATGATGATGAAAAAGGGACTTGAAGGAGCTACAACTAAATATTGATATCTTGGACTAGGCTGATAATGGGATCAACAAGTCATTAAACCCTCTAGAACTCCTGGATGGTCTCAACTATCTGATCCAAATTGCATCGTTTCTTTAGCCATTAGTGGTTAATTCCCTGCCCCATATCCCACGGCCATGTATCCTTAAAGAATAATATTTGTTTGGGAGGAAGATTGAATATAAGGGAGCCATTTCTTGCTAATTTTCTTATACAGCTTTCCTTCTTTGATTTGAGTGTTTTGGGTCATCTTTCAGAGCTCATCTTGGATCTCAGGAGTTTCCAATCTATCGCTCATGCTGGCTAGTTAGATTATACAGTCAGGTTTTTTCAGGATTAAGGAGGCAGTATTGGCATCCTTGAGAGACCATCAAAATCTGATGAATCGCTCCTGCATGATGAAGAATAGCAAGTTCTAGTTCTGCAGCCTCAAACCCATCTTGCTAACTGGTTATCTGGGTACTTCATCTGCTGCAGCCATCAGAGTGAGGAATGGTCAGTGATGATAGTGAAATGGGTGCCATATACTAGGGCCAGAAACGCTTGATTTCGAATAACCCATCCAGGCACTCATGCTTAGTAACACTATAATTTCGTTCAGCCTTGCTTAGGGTCTTGCTAAAGTAAGCCACTGGGTGATTGACCTGATCTTCATCGTGCTGATCTAGGTGGCTCTGACAGTGACATAATTAGAATCAGTGAATAGCAAAAAGGGTTGTTCAAAACGTGGATGAACTAATATAGGCTTATTATAAAGGGCGGTCTGCAACGCGTTAAACACTTGTTCCTGTTTAGGCTGCCACTTGAAAGGTACATATTTTATAGAAGGTATACCGAGGGTCAGCTAGGTTGGCAAACTGAGGGATGAACTGACGATAAGTAAACCACCATGCCAAGGAATCTTGAATATCCCCTAAGGTTCTGAGATATCAACATCTTCTTAATGATGGAGACTTTATCTGGAATGGTCTGAATAACATGTCTTGAAACCTTGTGTCTGAGGAATTCTTGTTTCAGATTGGAAGAAAGAGCACTTTGAAGGCTTGAGTTTTATCAAGGCCTTTCTAAGATGATTAAAATTTACTGGATATGTTACACATGGCCGTTGAAGGTTCACAAGATTACTTTGATGTCATTGAGGTACATGAGAACACAGGATAGATTAAAGCCCCAAGGCCCGTCCATGGCGCGTTGGAAGGTGGCAGGAGCGTTGCAAAGGCCCTGGGGCATTCTGATTGGCTCAAATAGCCCTTCATCAAATATGTGCACACATTAAGATTGAGCTTCAGGGGCTAGCTCTACTTACTAACATCTACTATCAAGATCCATAGCAAAAAATATCGTGATCTGGCAAGCAAGTGGAGAGAGTCATTGAACTTAGCAAGTCGTAACTGCCTTCTTGGTAATGGAGATAAGTCTTTTATAGTCCATCACTACACAATGACTGCTATCCTTCTTCCAAACAAGCAGGAGAGGGGAGGCCCAGGTGCTACGCGAAGGCACCAATAGGCCAGTTCAAGTAGTTGCTTGAGCTCAACAGCCGCTTGAGCCTCTTCAAATTAACTTTTTCAGTAAGGACGATACTGAATGGATTGAGCATCTCCAGTCTCAACTTGATTTAAAACGCCATTGATTTTCTTAAAATTATAGGTAGAGTTTGAGAAAAGTTCTGTATATTTGTCACAATTCCAATATGACTAAACAATAAGCCCTAAGTCAATATGGCAAAATGAATGGAATCCGCCGGAATCAAACCAGTATTGGTAATTTAAGAGCTTCAGAATGAGGCGATATTGGTATTAATGAGCTATATTGGATATAATGATTTAATATTGGTTCACCTCTAAAATAAGGCGATGTCAACATTTGACAATTACAATTTAAATTGCCTACAATTAAGGCGATAGCAATTTTGAGAATAACCAGCTGAAGCAAGAGAATTGGTGGAACTGAATAGTTCAAGGTATGAGAGTGGTATAATCCAAGCCACTGTAATATAAGCGAGATGGGCGATCAAGAGAAGGTTCATTGTTAAGTGAGTACAGAAAGGTGGAATAAGAAGAATCCGCGGGATTAAGCTTATTAAATAAAAGAGGTTGTGGGAGCAAGTGCTCCATATTTTTATATTAGATATTTTCTGTTGTTTCGAGGACAATGATCTTCATATTATTGGTCCTGATTGCTCAGTGGGCCAAACCCTGTGCAAAGTCTTCTGGCGTATCTATTGATACTGCCAATTTTATAACATATATTTTTCCAGTAACTTCTTAATTTAGCTCTGTTGTACGCTATTAATACCTATCCCTTTAGAATTGTCAACTGGAGTTACTGATGGGGGTTATTCTATCCCAAATTCTCGTAGACTTTTAAAGTTACAAATGTCATCTTTGACTTCTACAGGAAAGAGGTGAACATAAGCGGCTGGAGTATTATAACTTATTGTCCTAGGTTTTTCATTTAGGTTAGCCAGCAGCACCACTATGGTTCCAGCATAGGCAGGATCTAAAATTCCCATACCGGTTAGGAACTCTTTGATGGATGGGTTATCCATGTTTTGTATTTCCAGAAATTGTCCAAAGGGAATATTGATATGTACCTGGGTATCAATGATGACCTGGGACTTTGGCGTTATAGTAATCGTCTTAGGCAAGTAAATAGGCATGGCCTCTTAGCCATCTACCACAGGAGGGGATATCTATACAAAAGAACACCTTACATGATATTTGATCCTTTTAATCCAGCTTTCGTTTTTAAAGGGCAAGCTTGATCTTTGGCCTCCATCTTGTTGCCACGAGAAGTTTGTAAAACTCAATAGGGCCTGGTGCCTAATAGGAATAATAATCCTTCATCATAGTTTCAGGATGGTGAAATAGTCTCAGAGAAACTGAGTCCCAAGGAGAAGGTTGTAACTCAGGTTGCTTAATGCTAAAGCTGAGGTATTCACTGAAAGCTTTCCAAAGCGATGGGCAGTAAGGAATAGGTCCAATGGACTGAGTGCATTGTGGTACAGCTGAACCATATTTCATATGTTGAGGCAAATCATGAGTGCTTTAATACGATTCACTAATATAGATAAATTGACATTCATGGGAGAACCACTGTCAATGATGGCGTGGACAGGTATCTTATGATCTCAAACAGTGACATATGTAACTAAGCTCACAACCTGAGTTTACAGAGTGAGAAACATATGAGATTAATCAGAAGAAGAGTAAGCATTAGTAGGTTATTTATTGATATGTACTGAGTCATACTCTTCTGGTATGCCATTATACTCATTACATGTCGTTAATCAATCTTGAGGTGGTACAGGAATGTCAGCATAATTCGCCTAATCCTTCATGCTGACTTCCCTTTTTGCGCCTCCTTGGTGAGTCTCTTTTAACAAGTCTTGGCGCTATGATGTAATCCATTACAGTAGGAGCATCGGTTCTGGGGTTCTTCTGGTTCTTTACAACATTTACTTGAGGACGGCTGGGAAAGGCAAATGCAAATGACTTAGGATGAAGAGTAGATGCTGGAATATCTCTAAGAGCATTTATTAATGCGTAGTACAGTAATGTTGCTCTTCTGACTAATCATGTACAATTGAACCTCAGGATAAGATCCCAAACGCATAAATGCCACAGTTATGACGTTGCCCAATTTGATATAATTAATGGTTACCAAGGGTGTGACCTTTACAAGACTTTCTCCCTTGTTCCAACGAATGGTCATGAACTCCTGCTTCTAATTGGCCAAGGTCTGGTTGCTTCCAAACTCCCAGATTAGGGCCATATAGAATTGTTTCTCAAGTGTGAAATTCCTTTAAATGGGGAGTCATAACTTCCCAGTTGGTACTATATCATGCAGGATTGGATATGCTTCACCTTCTAAATGTTGATGAACTCTTCCATCAATCTCTAATAAACGTACAAGAAGGATTCAATACTTTTCTATCCCGGGGTGTTTTTCTTCTTGAAACTAGGCTTAAAAGTAGTTTCAATAGGAGTGGGAAGATTGTTGATGGCAGAACTGGTGCTGGTTCAAAAATCTTTGTTTCTGCATAGTCACAAGGGGCTTTTTGTTCCGATAATCGTCTTAATCCTTCCAAATCCCCTTGAATATCATTCCAATTTCGGTTTACTGAAGTAATGGAGGATTTAAGGACACCTTTCTCCTTTCAGAGCTTGAATTTTGGTACGTTTTAGGAGCATCTGACTCTCAAAGTTACTCAAGCGAGTTTTGAACATGCAAAAAAATGTTTGAGCTGGGTGATGTGGTTATCAGTAACTTACCAAGTGTGCTATAAAATATCCATCTTGTCCAAAAAGGCATATGTTGAAACTCTGGGTCAAGAGTGATTCCATCTATTTGAAGCTTGAATCCTTAAGCCGCATTTCATATTTAATCCTGTAAAGCTGTGAAGCTCTGTTAGAACATCTTGTTTCTAGGAGTTGTTAGGATCGTCAGAAGCAGCTACCATGTAACTGGAGGTCCTTGGGGTCCATGGGACCTTCTGGCCCTTCTGGACTTTTAAGACCTTTAGCCCTAGAGGTGATATCATGGGAGACTAACTCCTGGTAATCTGCAGAAGTTTTTAACAAGGTCATTGATCTTATTGATGCATTGCTCCAGGTGAACTTGAGAAGTTGTACATTTTTGATGAAGCTAGTCCTATTGGGTAAACCAAAATACACTACCAAGCATAAAAAAGTGATTAAAAGATTAATTAGTTAGTCAACAGTTATTGACAATGGCTTCACAATTGTTGCTAAAAAAGGAGGAGGCAGCATTATAGAAATTGATAGTATTTGAATTTAGGTTATAAGTGAGACCTAGTTGTCATGCTACTTCATGGTGATACAAATCAACTATTTCTAGGATGTGGTGTATAGCTGAATGAATGAAGCTTTGGAGATAGCGTTCAGTACCCAAAGTCAATTCTTGAGAGGGTAGTAGGGCTGAGGTATATAAATCTCACATTGTGGAGGGCACTAAAGAGGCTCAGGAGGACTGGAGAGACCTCCCATAGAGTAGATGCCATTCATCAGTTGTTAAAGATCTCATTAGGGTCTCATGTTGGAGTTGATACTGATTATGATAAATGAAGGGTAAGTTGAATTGAAAAGTGGTCCAAAATTCTAAGCTTTCAGGCTGTATAAAAGTTACTTCATACTGAGAGGTGCTAATCCGTTGAGATACATTTTTGATTAATTGGCAAGTTTCCCTTCTTGATTGCTAACATTCTCCATTTTTCATGATAGACGCTTTCAATTGGATATCTCAGAGTCCCTAATAAGGAACACCACTTATGTCAGCATTACAGTTCTCTTTTGTTCAGCTGAGGTTCAAAATGGGCTTGAAGCTGTAAAACTAGCGTAGAGGACAATGAAGGCAAAAAGATGGGTCGGAATAAACTACTTTTTTCAGTTAAAAGGTCTATTTAAAGGTTGCGTGAGACATGGTGCAGAAGGACTTCCATGGACCCATATGATTAGGATCTTCCACCTCCTTACAATTAGCCACCTGGTTGATTCCTCCCGATTTTGTACTATAATTTAAAAAGCGGAGGGTAGATAATTGTCTACTTGGAGGTGCCATGCAGGACAACTTAGGTTGGACCTTAACTTCCTCTAGAGGTTCAGAGGTTCCTAAAGTTTCTCAGGAGGCTGTAAATATTTCTGTTCTAGAGAATTGGGCTTTTAGTTTAAAGTAGATATATTATAAAAAAAGGCATTTTATTAAGGAAAAAGAAAGTAGTATTTAAAGTACTAAGGGAAAATAAAAAATGTGATGAATGATAGGCGAATATCAAGTGTGAGGGTAGAAGTAGATTCAGGAATTCAAGAGGCGATGGCACAGTCAAATTATAGTTGGAGTAGATCAGGCTTCTTGGTGAAGGCTTTACTGGAATCATTTAATAGTAACACTGTTAGTGAATTTCATTATCTGTATTAGGAATCCAATAGGTGATACTTAGTATTTGATGTAAGGTGGTTAGTGAGTGAGTAGATGGATTAAACACTGAATACATCCTCAGACCTAATATCAGGATGAATAGTAACTCAGCTTGGGCATTAGTCCCTAGCTCATCAGCCAGTGGAGTACTAGTGGGGCGATTTATACAGAGTTTGTTGGGTCGTAAACTTGACATTATTATGGGATTTGTTTAGTGCTTGAGATTAAAAGAGTATTAGTTATTTAGAACATTAGGTCTAATAAACATTGGTAGATATAATTTATACCATAATGCTTTAATCCCAATTAAATATTAAAAGGTAATTATAGACCATTGTCAATAGTAATAGTATAAAATTCAACATCAAATAAAGTAATTGATATAGTGTAACCTTAAAGTTAAGACTTTACCTAAATCAGGGAGAAGTCTGACACAGCCCCCTCCAATATTTGACTGAGGGTGACAATGATTTTGCCATGTCAGTCAGTTCCATTAGGATCCCAAACTAACAGAGTTTTGCTGGATGTGATACCCCTAGGTAGTTGAAATAGGTGTCAGTCTGGAGATAAAAGTAGGGAATTCTGCCTAATAATCTGTAGGCAGTCAGTAGTAGGTAGAATATTTAATATATTTCATTTTTCCTGGAAAAACTTGATCTTGAAGAGGCGGAGATTCCAAAGTTTGGTTACTTTAATTATCTTAGGAATGGCAACTTTAGTTTCAGCGTCAGGATCAAAGAGCTGAGTGTGAGGATAAAAAATAGTTGGTGTAGGTTTAATTATAAAATAGAGTTTGGCGTTAATAATCTCAAATTGGTACATGTTTTTGTCAAGAGAGTTGGTAACTACAACTTGTGAGTTAAGGTAGACAAGGATAGAGGAGCGTAGGCAATACTCAGACATTTCTGTCAGACATGAGCAATTACAATGTAAGAAGCAGAAGTTAAACTGACAACAAAGCTGCATTAAGCAGCTGTATGTATTCTTCAACTAAATCTGCAGTTTAAACTAAAAGTGGCTCCATGGATGGAGGAAATCATCTGATGCAGGAAGTAACCTCGGCGTTCGCATCAAGAGCCTTGAGGGTGAATTCATGGGCAATTGAGAAAGGCAACCTTTGGTCAGGTGGCCCCTCTTGACGGCAAAGATCATATAACGGATGGAGGTTCATGACTCCAATGGGAAAATATAACTTATGATTAGGAGGCTTCAGGTTAGCAGTTTGATGAGATGGTGAGTAAAGGAATTTTGGGCACAGCAACACTTAAAATTAACAAAACGATTAGGTGGTAATTTGGTAAACCTGCCCTGATCTAATTGAGAAAAAGTTGATCTTTTCAACTGGAAGTCAGATCTAAAATATTAGTTAAAATAGAATTATCTTTAAATTTGTTAAAAACAATTAAAAGTGAAAAAGGCGAAAAAAGGTTTTGGAGGCTCTTATCTTGTTGTTGAGACAGCAAGGAGTATTGGCACTGAGAGATGATGAGGGCGTTGAGGCATTTGAGTTGCTGTTTTGTCAATGAAACATCTAGAAGTGTTGAATCCAGGAAAGAGAGAGAATCAAGGCATTTGGATTAGCTGTTCAAATTAATTATTATAACAGCGTGAAACATCTGTGCCAGAAAATAAAGTGAGATTTAATGAATTTTGTTCATAAATCCTGATTTTATCAGGAGGAGACTTTATCTTGGGTGCAAAATTAAACTTAACACCGCTAATAGCAAATTGATTTTTATAAGCAATCTAGTTTTTGGGGTGTGGTTTAGTTGCATAGGTACTTGACTTGGCTGGTCCAAGAAAATTTGGAGGGTTTTTGATAACCTCAGAAGAGGAGAATAATTTTGGTGCCAAAACATTTGTTTCAATTGGGCTGTTTTTGTAGATTGATCCTCAGCATCAGAAACAAGGTAGTGAGGCAATCATTTGGTTTAACTGCTCCATTTATATCGTTGAAAGGTTCTACTCAGTCACAAAATTAATCTTGAGATTTTTTTGGACTTCATGTTGTAACATCTCAATAAGTAGCTATAGAAATTCCAAGTTCTTCTTGTAGATCACTGTTGCAGAAAAATGGAGAGGGCGGCAAGAATCTTTTTAATTTAGCTGATATAAGACCAATATTTAATAACTTATCCCAGGTTTTCTTTGAGAGAGGTGAGTAAATTTGCCAGCTCACTTGTAGGAGTAGCTCCAGAATTGGAGTAAAAGTTTCATGAGTTATAGCATCATAAACCATATCTAAATCTTCATCTGCTACTTTGTCTTTTTTTAGTTTTTATTCAATATCTGCACTTCTTTTGTGTCATATTTAGCATGATACTTGATATATCAAGCTGCTATTCACAATATTGTAAGTCAATTACCCACTTGATTTCATTTTCACTGCTTTCATTGCTGTTGTCATCATTTCAATTAGTGCATGGCTCAACCTGTCCACAGCACTTGTGACATCCAGGTAGATTTGAGCTCAGTCAAATTCTCAGGAGTAGACCCATCTCATATCCGTAAAATAAAATGCTTCTTCTTCATCCTGATATGATTTCTTGAGCAGGTAAATATGATGTCCATGGGTAATTGATGTTTTCATAGTGCCAACTTTTAATGCCCTGTAGTGAGCACCTTCAAGGCTTTAAGCTCTCTTGGCAACAAGCTGAGGTTAGATAATTGGCAACTTGAAGGTGTCAGGCAGGACAACTTAAGTTTGAACTTAATCTTCTCTAGAGGTTCAGAAGTTTCCAAAAATTATCATAGGGCTTAAGATATCTCCGACCTTGAGAATTGGACTTTAGACTAGAAATAGATATAGGATTGCAAAAAATACTTAATTAAGGTAAATTTATACAATTTAAAGTACAACAGTAAAATCAGAAATTTGAGGAGTGATAGGCGAACACCACATGTGATGGTGGAAGGAGATTCAGGAATGGAAAAGGCGATGGCACAGTTTAGCTTCAGAAATGGAATAGGTCAGGATTCCTTGTTGAAAGATAGACTGAGATAAAATGATGGTAAAACTAACTATGTTTCCCAACACCTGTTATTAGATAGCCAATAGATGATAAAGCATAATATGCTATGTAAGGTGGTTAATGGGGTGAGTATAAGAGTTAAACACTGAATGCATCCTCAGGCCTAATATCAGTATGAATAGTAACTTATCTTGGGAATTCTTCCCTATCTCATAAGCCAGTGGTGCACTAGTGAATGATTTATCCAAATTTCTTTTTGTTAAATTTGGTGTTACTATGAGAAATTTCTTAGTTCATGAAAATAAAATAGTATTAGTAATTTTGAATATTAAGCCCAATAAACGTTATTAGATTAATAATAATAATATTGGGTTTTAACCACAATTAAATATTAAATAGTAAGACATAAAGTGAAGTCAATAGGTATAATAGAAAATTTGACATTGATTAAAGTAATTGACTATATCATAACAATAAGGTTGATGCTTCACTGAAATTAATGCAACCTTTTGACAATGCCATCATTGTTCTGCATCATCCTCGTGACTGCAATGTTGTGAGTCGCGCCTTTTGAGATTCAGGAAGTGGAGGTGCAATTCCAGAAGGCATCTCCATAAATTATCATGCATGTGATGCTTCTTATTCGAAATTACCATTGCTTGCAAGGACAGGTTTTGATTTTAAGGGCTTGAGAGTCAACTTATTGGGGCTCAATTTGGAAGTTGGGATTTCAACTCTCTCTTAACTTTATTCTGATATATACCATGATAGAGCTGACGTATTCAGGATCAAGAACATTAGGGCAGGTTAAGATTTTCTTCACCAATGGGTTAATGACGACTTGTATCTCTAAAAGGCTCCTCAAGGGGTAATTTATGTGGAATCTTGTGTTGATAATCTCTTGGGACTTTAGACAGATTTTGGTACTATAAATATATAAATTCATTTCTTCTGTTCCATCATTATATTTAGTAAAAGCCTTATGCAGAGACCCCAGAAATGATATTCAATTAAGCCAATCTTATTTATTATTTCTAGTATGCAGAATTTGCCTATATACGCTCCTTTCAATCCTAGTAGTTTTTGAGTACTAGTTGAGATGTTTTATAGTAAGAACAAGATCCTCTCAGCGTAGTGAACAATGATGTCTAAATCTTAGATAAAAGTCCCAAAAAAATAATAGATGGGTTTATCAAGGGTCACAGCCGAGGACAGAGGATAATTTACCAAATCTGAGTGGGAGCGCAGAAAAGGCCTCATTAGACCTTGCACATTGAGGACTGTTAATTCCATATTCCATGCATTGTAGCAAATTGGGAGCAATCTTAATTTGCTTTATAATGTTGTATTAAATAACATTTATTAAAAACCTAATATTGATAATTTAATGTAATGTGTATTAAATGAAACTTAACAGAGACATGAGTGACCAGGATCCCAAACTTCAGCGGAAAAGTAAGGATTGTGAGCAATTCATCAGAAGAAGAATAAACTTTATTGAGATGATTTTTGCCATGAGTATATACTTTGTTAATCCAGGTATCCTCAAAGGCAGAGCTCTTGGAACAGTAATAAAAGCATGTCTAGATATAATTATGTTAGTGGAATCGTCAGTCTTAAGAGCCTTTTCCTTCATGATAATAGTACTTTTTCCGCATCTTCTGTGCGCCTTTTATAAAATTGATTAGCTGTGTGATAGCGACACTTTCAATAAGAGCATAGTGCATATTTTTTTCTTTGCTTGACAGCATGCATGAGTGGCTACCTGGGGCCTCTCAGAATTAGGAACCATTTTCACCATATCAGAGGGTTTTTTAAACATCTTTTTAGCATAAATCATGTGAAGTTCCGTTTAGATTCTATCATGTGTAACTAGGTTTAAGTCGTGACTTAATGGCAGAAATAACTGTGGTGATTTTATCATCTAGAAAAATGCAGTTAGTAGTAGCTAATGGATGAGCGCTGACAAAGAAATGCTTTGAGAAGTCAACGAGGCTTTTCCTCTTACTAAGGCAGATCACCATAAAGCTCTATTTTTGGTTAAAGTGGTTAAATTTTAATCATAAAATTTTAATGAGAGTTGTCTTAAATTGCGCACAGGTTTGACAGTCACGCAGATGTGGGGTCCTAAATTATGACTTCCCCACACAGGAAGTAATGAAAATGCTTTACTTTCTGTCTGCCAGTAGCTTCCTTACTAACACCCTTGTAAGTATTTAAGTATGACGCGATGCTTTCTTGGTCTGGTATGAGACTCTCATTAACGCTGTGCTTAAACTAGAGTTGAAGGGTGCAGAAAGGGTACTTATAGATGGTACTACGCTACAGTTTATTTCAAAGGATAGAATTTTCAAATACTCTCATGTGACTTCTTAAACCCTTGTCTTCTTAATTTATTTAAATTTAATTAAAGTTCATTCCTATATTAGTCAGAGGCTGTTTTATTATCTTTTAGTTCTATTTAAACTTTCAGGGCTGACATTTTAGCTTTTCCAGTTTTGATATGATCTTAAGGTCTGTATGGGCTTTCTATAACCAATCTAAGCAATTATTAGTGACCTTGATAAATGTATAAATATTTTCCACCCTTCATCTAGTGCCTGAAGGATAATATTGGGGTTAACAGGACGGACATTGAGGGAGTACATCACACCCTTGGACTATTTGATACATCTGCTTATTTAAAGCCTTGATCATTTCAATTCCTTGCTTCTCCAAGGATTCTCAGCACCTTCAGTGCAAGGGGTAGTAGATCAGGGGTCCATATGTCCCTTTTTAGCTCCATATTCTTTTTGCTCCATTTGAGCTCCCAGCTCTCTAAGTCCTTTAGATTCCTGAGCCCTTCAGAACCATTTTCTCCCTATGGGACCACAAGGCCCTTAAGGCCTTCATTCCCTTGTGCTCCAATTACCACAGATAGGTTTTGGCATCATCGTTTCAACCCTTTATCCAACGCCTCCTCCTAGATCAAGCGTTGCACTTAGGCTGATTCAAGCGTCTTGATTAGCCTTGCAGATAATAAAAGTTTTGTAGCATGTATCATGTGCCTTAATTAAGACATGTTGTAGACAAAGAGTTGAATGGGTTGTTCATATTCCTTTAATACCAGAGTCTGATGGCAGTTTAATTTTGAGCACCTTTAATGAGGCATTGAGGATCTTGGATTGCCTCATAGTTATCTCAGAAAATTTCTGAAAGGTCTTCATAGAATTCAACAAGGTGAAGTTGATGGATTTCACAATACCTACTGATGTAACGCCTCCTGATGGTGCAGTCTCTCTATCTAAAGGAGCTGATGGGGAGCTGAATGTACAAAAAGGAAAAGGTAAAGTTCCACCCCATAGCTAACTTCCTAGAAGCCAGGATAAATGAGATGTAAACCTTTTAATTAAGGGGGTACCTCTTTGGTGTATGAGTGACTGAGTTGGCCCCAGTCAAGTAAATCTCATCGTATAGATGCTGAATTGTACCACTAACATTGTCATATTATAAATAGTACTAGTTGGAATCTGATCTTGACAGGCTGAACTCAAAGGTATCCCAGAACTCTCTACTCTCAGTTTGTTTTTGTTTTATTCCTTACTGAAATGTTTAAGTCTCTCTGGTAAAGCTCCACACCCCAATGTGGGGGAGACAAATTTCTAAAATTTCTTACATAGTATGATTGATGTTTTCAATCTAATAACTTGGGTCCCCCTGTAGTGAGAACCAATCTCAGCTTCATTGCTGTAGTTAGCCAGAGATTTTTTTGATTGCCCATAGGTGTTCTGCTTCGCGTTTTAGCTTCCTTCATTGTGCTTTTTGTAGCATAATGTCTCCTGAAAGGCGATATATAGCACCTTTTAGTTTAGTAGAGTCTGCAAATAGCAACTTTCTAGGGTCATGATTATTATAATATTTTCCATGAAACTAAAAAAGAACGTATTATTTAAGCACTGATAAGATATAGGATATAAGTAGATTTATTTATTAGGTCTTAATTCCATAACATTTATAGGGTAATTGAGGCCTTGTGGCGTAGAGAGCCTGGTCCTCCTCAATCAGTACACTTAATTCTCATCTAATATGAGGGTCAAGCAGCAATCAGTCTAATCCTTCAACATCCAGATTTTTGCAGCCCCTATTGTCCTGGGACTTCTGGGTTGAAGCTCTGGGCTTCAGGATATAGTTTCACCCAAATTGGCAATTTAGTGGAAGAGATGGGATAGTCTCTTTTCTGATTCCCAAATTCCCTTATATAGTTTTTGATCAATTGTGAGCTTTAAATTGTCAGGAAACAGATTGATCATATTGTTAAAAACCAATCATGGAGAAGAGTGTACGAATTGCTCACCTCTTTAATCCTTGACAGGATTAATTTTATTCATTGTAATTTCAACACATATGTTGCAAATCTATATGACTGGATGACAAGCCACCATTATGACCAAGCGAATCATTGGAGGAATTCTTCTGAAGGTTCAATGAACAGAATCCGCCAAAATGTTTCAGAGATATAAGTAATTGATCACCTTTGGATGAGGCAATAATGGTTATAACAGGTCATATCAAATTGCCTTCAAAATAAGGTGATAGGATGATGTCAACATTCAACAAACAATAAATTGGATCATCTCGTATCAGGGCAATAAAGAATTGAAGAACAACAAGCCAAAACCAATGGGAATATGGCAAAACAAATAAACTAAGCGAAAGGGTTGAAACCAACTGAGGTCGCTGGGATATCAGTGAAACAAGGAGACTGGAGGAGAAGTTTTTTTTGAGGAATTGGTAAAGAAGAAAGATAGAGAGAAATAGAGGAGCATACTAGAGGAAGATCTGCCAATTTGTTAAAATAAAATAAAGAAGTGTTTGTGGTAAATTGCTCCCATTTTATTAAAATTAATTGTTTACAAGTGTATCAAGGAACAGGCGATTGTCATATCATCCAATTGTTCGATGGCCAAAACCCTGTACAAAAACCCTTTAGCAGTTACACACGGAATCGCCAAGATTCAACAATATATAAAGACTAAAAATTGGAAAATAATATATAAGGGTTATGTCTTTTTTTGACATAGTTTAGATTCATATTAAGTCATTCTTGTAATCATAAAAATTGATTCCAAATCAATCAATTTAATTAGTTATGTGTCATTTTTACACGACTTAATAGAAGGCACCAACCCCAAGAATAAGGATGGGCGGCAGGAGGTCCAAAAAATTAAACTTCAGGCCCTTACTGACCTCAAGCACACATTGGACCAACGCTGAGTACAATCCATATATTCCTAGGTTGGTACAAGTGAGGTGCAAAACGCCCAGCCCCTTTTTTTGGCTCAGGAGTTAAAACGGATGAGCTAGTTTAATTAAAGATGATGACAATCTGGTTAATCAGGCAACTGGGGTTCAACACCCATTCCATTTATAAAAATTACAAGCTTGGGTCAGATAAAACTTCAATTAATCACTCAAGTGAGGTCAGTTTCATAGTTTGCGACCTTTTCATATGGAAGCGTGCACCTATTGGTGCACCAAAGCTTTGGACCTCTTCTGATAACCCAGAATTACCCTGAGAATGTTTAAATCTGTTTGCTCGTGACCAATGTTCCTCGTTGGCCATCTTTTTCAATTAAACCCCTTATTCGTTTTACATTTTTCAATATGTGCTATTAGGCGCACCTGTGCGTGGACCTCTTTGTGAAGGTCTTGTGAAGTGTTAGCCATTTTATTTTATTTTAAATCATCACAGCCTCAGGACAATGCTGGTCCTACCAGGTTCCCTCCACACCTGGTCACCAGTGCACCCTAACACTTTACTAAACACGGTTACTCACAGCCCTATGGGCCACTGCCTAGTTCTAAAGCTTTTCTGAATTATTGTTATTATCACTTTGCTAACACACTTGCCCTAAGCCTCTTTAGCTAAAGCACCCTCTTATGAGATATTTTCATTATAGCAACGGTTACTAGTTCCCTTGCGTTGGTCCTGTGCACCAGGCACCACCACGCTGGGTTTTGGAGAGTTATAGACACTCTCTTGACATTAGATGACCAACCTCTAAACTTTACATGCACAAACTTTTTCCATGTGGGACTTTTGCAAAGTGTAAATGGTGTGCGCCAGCTGGTGTCCACAGCTGTAGTAGGCTCTCCACTGGTTTTGCATTTTTCCAAGGTTTGGAGCATCTGGCATTATTCTTGCTACCTCTGACTGGAAGTTACTCACCCTTCTTGCCTGTATCTGGGAGATATGGTCGCTTCACAATCCAAGGGTTGTGATTCTCTGACTTTCTACCAAATTTAATAAAATGAACATAAGAAAATGTTCTTCTTTTGGCATCACATTCAGATGCAGGTGGGATTAACATCGAAAGGTCTGGGGGTGTTGGCTTTTAATAACGTCATACAACCCTTCATAAAAAGAGGAATAGGGTCATTCACAACTCAAAATGCGTTTTATAATGATGTTACCCCATATACTACCAAACTTTGTCTCTTCTATTATGGCTTTGACGAAGACCCTATTCCAGAATATGGGATTTGCCCTAAGTGTCCCCTCTTGTCCCCTACCATGATCCGCAGAACTCAGGAGGAGGGAAAAAACTACTTTTAAGATAATAAAGCGTTTATGCTGTTTCTAAAGATATGGTGGGATATGTGGCCTCAGCAATAAGAGTGGCCAACTATCCCTCTCCATTTTTGATACAAAAACATACCCTAAGGATGTGGACTTCCCTGAAGAAGAGTTTGGTGGTAAATATTTGGTGCTCTATGCTATAAATAAAGACCACTCAGGTTATTTTCCACTGACTGCTACCCTTTCACCCCTTTAGGGAAAACAACACAGCTATTTTGGTTGATACTGGAGCCTCTGAGAATTTTATGGACCAAAACCTAGCTGACTACCTTGATCTGAGTTTTTTGCCAGGGGGTATGGCTAGGGGAGGGTTCCAAGGTATTCCCATGCTGAAAATCCAGGAATTAGTGGACTATCAAGTGGGCCCATATCATTTGACCGACCACTTCCAAGCTATCAGAAACCTCTTGTACCCATCATTTTGGGTATATAGTGGTGGCGTAAGTTTGATGTCATGACTAACTTGAGAAAATTAACTTATCCCTAACTTTGAAGAATGGTTACAAGTTGGTTGTTCCTTTGGCTGAAGCTAACTTTCAGGGCGACTTGCCCCACTGGCCCAATATTCACACTCTCAGTCTTTCCTGTTGCTGAAGCACTCTGTGGAGGTGCGTTTACATTCCTGTTTGAAGGGGTTGGAATTTTCGTTTTATGCAGCTTCAGCTAACGCACTACCATATCATTCAGAGTTTGATTGTGAGTTCAAGCTCACGGTGGACCTGGTGCATATATATTCCCACATTTACCCATTGACTGTCTGGGAGGAAGATGCCTTAGATTTGTGGGTTAAGGAGCAGTTATCTAAGGGTGCTATTTTTCAGCGAATTTCTCCTGTGTGTTCCCCACTTCTCTTTGTTGAGAAGGCCGATGGTACTTTACACCAATGCATAGATTATGAGAATCTTAACAACATCACTGTATCAGACTTACATCCCATTCCCCTGGACTCACAAATTGCATGCTATTTGGAGAAGCGCAAGTCTTATCCAAGCTGGGTTGTTTAAAAGCGTTTAATCAGATCTGTATCAAAGAGGGCCAGGAGTGGTTGACTGCATTATTTAACATAAAAGGAATCTTCCAATTTCGAGTTATGCCCTTTGGGCTTAAAAATGCCTCTGCTATCTTTCAACGTCATATTGATGCGGCTTTGGGGGACCTGCTGGGGTATGCGCGGTAGCTTATATGGATGAAATTTTGGTTTTTTCCCCTGACAATGAGTCACATGCAGTACATCCTAGGCGGGTGATGGAGCGTTTAAGGGCTGCTAACCTTACGCTGAAGATCAGTAAGTATAAATTTTTAATCTATTTCACCTTTCTGGGCAACGTCGTGTTTGATCAAGGCCACATGATAACTCCAGACAAGGAGAAGGCGATTTGTGAGTGGCCCACTCTAACTTCAGTCAAGGAATTGAGAAGCTTTTTGGGGACGTGTACATTTCTTAAGAAGTTCGCGCCAAAACTTTCTGAAATTGCCGCGCCTTTGTATAAGGAAAGTAGGGCAAAAGTACCGCAGTGGTCCTCCGTTTTTTAGGATGCCTTCCAAGCAGTAAAGTGTACTTCGCTGTCCACTTCCGTTTATTGCCATGTTGACCCAATAAGAGTTCATTGTGGCTTCTGATGCCTCCAACTTCGCCATAGTGGCAGCCCTATTACACTTAGGTGAAGATGGAATAGAGCATCCAATGGAATTTTTTTCTAGGAAGATGTCTTTACCAGTTTTAAACTATGCCGTGTACAATAAAGAGTTATTAGCAGTGGTTGAGGCGCTGACTTATTGGCGTCATCACTTGCATGGCTAATCCCAACCATTCCGCATATGTACAGATCTCCATGACTTACTGTATTACTGCGCACCTTATGTCTTAACCCTACGGCAGACCTACTGGCATGAGACCCTTTTCCAATCTGCATTTTCTTATGAGTTTACACAGGGCAAGGATAATGGTTTAGTGGATGCTTTGAGCCGCAACCCTGCCTTAGCTCCTGATCCTAAGGAGGTTGAGTTACATAATACCCATTTAATGATTTCACCATGTAATATTGTTTATCAACTTTTCTCTCCCTTGGCCAATGAGCCAGCTCACGCTCCTCTGGAAAATGAGGAGGAATATGGTAAGTATAAAAAGGTTGTCCTTTCCCAGCCTTTGTCAGCAGAATATACGATGGTCCTTGCAAAGAGCGCATTTAATCAGGATGATATTACCAGAGGTTATCTCATAAACGATGAGATGGCGTGGTTTTAGGGGCGCCTATGGGTTCCTGCTGGACCACTTCGCTTAGAAATCATCTAGGATCATTATAATGGAATCACTGTTGGTCATCCTGGGAAGGCGAAGACCTTGGAGCTTATCCGCCGCACTTACAATTGGAAGGTATTAGCCGCTCAGGTAGGCAGCTATTGTAAAGAGTGCCTAGTCTGCAACCAAATGAAACTAAATCTCCAGCCTTTAGCAGGGTTGTTGTACCAGTTCAAAAGGCTGAGGGGCAATGGACTTCCCTATTGGTTGATTTTATTGTCGAATTGCCTTTATCTGGAGGCTATGATGCTATCATGGTGGTGGTGGACCGTTTTACAAAGATCTCCCACTTTATCCCTTTGAAGAACCACAGTCACTGCGGCTGAGATGGCTAGGCTGTTTGTTGCTAATGTGTTCATTATTCATGGGGTCCCTCAAGAAATTTTTGGAGATTGGGGCTCCCAGTTTACCTCTGTCTTTTTGGGAAGAGTTGTGTAAGATTCTGCAAATCCGTCCTTGCCGTTCAACTGCCTATCACCCCAAACAGAGGGGCAGACAGAATGAGTGAACCAGCTCCTTGAACGGTTCTTGCGGAATTACACTTCTGCAGATCACTCAGATTGGGTTATACGTCTCCCCATTGCCCAATTCAGTTATAACAACGCACAACATGCATCAATCGGTTGTTACCCCTTCTTTGCCAACTATAACTACAATCCCGCCTTCAACATGGAGCCCAGTTGTGGATCCAATGTAGAAGCGATGGTGGACTTTGCAAAAATGATCAAGAAAGTACACCAAGGGGTGGTCATGAATTTGGATGTGGCCATGCAGGCTTACAAGGAAAGTGATGATGGCCTGAGATGAGTTGGTTCAGCGTACAAAGAAGGAGATCTCGTGATTCTAGATGCTAAAAACATCCCAATCAAGCAACCATGCAAAAAAAAACTGGGACCAAAGAGGATTGGGCCTTATCACGATGCCAGAAAAGTGGGCCACGCCTCATACTAGTTGGATCTCCCCACTTTGTTTAGAATCTTTTCAGTGTTTCATGAAAGCAAGCTCACGTTGTTTGAGGGCCCACCTCCAGAGACTCCTGAGACTTATCTCGTGGATGGTGCGCCAGAGTGGGAAGTGGAGGAAATTGTTGCCTTTTATTGGGTAAGAAGAAGGTTCTAGTATCTTGTATCCTGGAAGGGATTTGATGCAGCGGGGAACAGTTGGGTCACATTGTGTGACTGCGCTCTTGCCCAAGAGCTAGTTGCAGCATTCCAAGAGCATTTCCCTGAAGCTTCTAGATCGAAGTCCAAGCCAGACGTCGCTGCCATAAAGTTTTCCCCTGCCCATAAAAACTTATCCTTGGCGAATGCCCCTGGAGTTGGGGTTAAGCCCAAAAAAGAGGAGAGGGTAATGTCAAGTTTACATGACTTAATAGAAGGCACAAACCCCAAGGACAAGGCTGGGTGGCAGGAGGTCCAGAAGGTTAAACTTTAGGCCCTTCCTGACCTCAAGCACACCTTGGATCAACTGTCAGATTCTGGTGGTTGACTCAAAAATAAACCATTCAACAACCATCAGTTTGGGCAACTTTCCTCCCAATGCTCAAGCTAATACCTTATTTTCACCTCAAAGCCTATTGTAACTACATGGTTCAGGCCAAATATTACAGCGTCAATTTGATCAAGTATTTTATTAAAAAGCTTGAGCCAAAAGTGCTTACATATTATGGACGATTATCACTGCACCAAATCTCAGCAATTGGTCCCATTTATTGGGAACAATATTAAACATTCAGTATACAAAATCGTTTGGGATCAAACCGAAGTTAACTTTTAAAAAGTCCCATGTACAATCAGAAAAATGATAAAGTAATCAATTTCCCGCCCTAAAGCGAAATTCGTATGTTGATCTGCATAATCGGCACAATAGCACTTGCACATGGACCTCCCAAAAGGGAGTACTTAGTGCTATCATGAGAGAGGCCTGCCAACATCCCAATTAGGGGTACATCATCTACTTTAATTGATGCAATAATTTCACTGAAGGTGTATTTCATCAAAAGTATGACAAAATTCAAAGCAAGAAGATCCTAGGATAATTTTGCATGTTTTTATTGCAATTTTTGTCCCTGAAATCCTCCCAGATTTTAGAGTACATTTCCACCAATAAACCTAAGAATAGGTCTCAATCATATTAGTTCAAGGGCTAAAATGAGGTGGTAAAATATCTGTTGAAATTTTTGTGCTTGAATGTGTCCAATTATGCCCCAAGAGGTCAAATTACCGGCGCCTGGCCTAATGACTATTTATCAAACAATATCATATAATAAAAGATATTTTATTTTATATTTTTCTTAGTTTTATCAGAGTCTTTCCTTTGAAAAAATGTTGACAAGCTGAAAGCACAGCTTGTATTGAAACCTGCCTCAGAAGAAGTCACCGGTTATGTTGGGAAAATCACACCTAAAATCAAACATAAGAGTTGGGGCTATTTTAATAGGGCTAGTGAGTTTCCAAACGGTGAATATACTGTAAGCGACTGGCAATAAAAAGATCATTCAGCTGAACATTGTCTTTATTAAGTGTGAAGAATACCAATCATCAAGCAAGCAATTCTTGGAACTTCATGACTGGTGCAAACAAAACCGGTGACACTCTCCAAAATGAATTCCCATAACCAGTTTCTTGCAGATTCAGATAGATGAGAAAGTGACAATGAGATGGAAACTAGTGACAAGGAAATCTCAGATTATTTTAATTTTAGCCGCCAAGGCTTTAAAGTGGGTACCTCCTACTCCCTGGATCTTATCACAGTGGGGTGAGCTCATGCAGATAAAACCAGTCCAATTGATCTTACATCTGCAAGCATAAAAGCTATGCTAGAACCCTATATCAGAGTTTTAGGATTGGTACTTCACAAACTGATCCCTACTTCAGCCTATCCTACTACATTAAGGATCAGTCGCTCAAGATGGAGATATATATGAAGTACCACGATGCAACCATGGCATCTATTGCCAAACGTCTCACAGACAGTCAAGCAACTAATGAATTCCTGGTTAACTTTGTTTAACCTTCAAATAAGCATACTCAGCAAATCATTGGTAGACAAAAGCTGGAAATCACTGAAATCTAACATGTGCAAGGGGAGGAACAATCTTACAAAAATTCTCTACTGGAAAAACTAAATTCTAGTTTTTCTGAAGTCTTAAAGGCAATTGTAGATAATACAGGACTTGCCAATGAAGCTCATGGGAGATTAAACGCCCTCAAGGAGCTTTAACAAAGGAGTCCCAAAGATAATCGCAGAAGTTCTTTCTCACCATGGGCTATTTCACTAATAGGTCAAATCATTAAGATTGCTGTCAAAAACTGGAAACTCATTCTGATTACCTATTGTCTCAGTCAGAACGACTTACCATACATGCCACTTCAGGTGAAAAAAATCACCTGGAGTTATATGTAAAAGTTAATGACTTTGAGAATTATGTTTGGGATGAGCTGAATACTGTAAACAAAAACATTGAAGACCTTGTAGCAAACCCAGCCATCCCAAATAGGGATGAAGAGGATGCCTAGATCAAAGAAGAAATTTCTAAACTTTAGACTGTGGTGTTGTTGGGATTTTTGCCCATATTCTCAGCCTGCTAGTTTACCTGGTATCGCTAGGGGAAAATTCCCTAAGGTGAAGTGAATCAGAAATTGGTTGGCCCAAGTTTTGGAGGAACTATGTTTGGGGGATTTTGGGATATTCGCCTGGTCCTATCCATTGGGAGTTGATCTGGACGAATACTTAAGATCTCATTGGGCAGAGTTGCCAACAAAATAGGGGCATCGGATAGTGATTAACTATCAGGTGTACTGATTTAGATAGGTTGGGTTTCATCACCAACTGATTGGGAATAAATAGCAAGTTGCAAGGCGAGTGATGCCACCTACAACTAGCAAATTGATTGGTTGGTGAATGACCTGCCATAATGGGTAATAAGTCTCATTACCTAAGCAGGTCGCTAGCCAAATATGGGTGGTTCACTTAGATCGAGAGAAAATGACAGGGACATATTTTTTGACTCTTTCCATTTGAGGTCTTGAGGATGTCCAGTGACGGAATCCTAGCCAGTATGGGGAAGACCATCGCTGCCAAGACAAGGATGAGTAATTTAATGGCAACGGCTGCTACTTCATTGAAGAGGTGTCAACTGAGGGTTAGATAGCCGAATTATGCACTATATATATTCCCTAGGATTCACTATAATAAAAAACAGTAATAGTTAGAGTTAGATAATAAGAGTTATTTAGTTCTAAGGTTATTCATTCGGTATATAGTTAAACTATCATCAGCTTCCATTGTGCTGTTCTGTCTCAAGGATATTATTGCTGAGGGCGATAATTGGAAGACTCTTAGAGAAAAGAGTAAAGATCTGATTGAGGATCTAGAGAAGAAGGAACCACAATTGGGGATAGCTGCTGACTGTATGTTGGACTAAAGATACTGTCACTGGGGTATCTCAGCAAAGATTGGGTGGACAAAAGTAAGGGAATAAATTCCTACAAGTATAACTTTATGAGTATCTAATTGGGAATACTGGCCAAGCGTTGGGCTGAAATAGAATTCGTACTCTACTATGGATAATAGTCTCCATACTATTATCACATAGATAATTCATTCTATTATACAACGCGATAAAATGCATGAGGAAACCAAACCTGTGCAGTAAAAAGGTTACTAGGTTGCTTTCCAATAACGACCGCCAGTAAATTTTTAGAAGTTGGTGCTCACTACAGGGGTAGTTGAGTTGAAGAATATAGAAAATGATGTTCTATGAAGATGTTTCCAATTTTGGAAATAAGTTGCTGAAGGAAGTAACAAAGATAGAACATGAAGAGGATCACGTTCAGTGGCAATCATTCAGCTCAGCAGTGGAGCTCTGAATGGTGCTAAATGAAGATACTCAAGTTCAGAGAAAAGGACTTGCAGCCTAGATATGGAACTATCTAGAGCTGCAAGGAAAGCAGTTCTACTGGAAATCTATTTGAGATGAAGAGTATCAGCAGGGCCAACTTGGGTTGAAATTGGGTCCGCTGGAAATAGTCTCAAGGATCATCAGGGCCAATTTGGGTTGAAATTAGGTCTGCTGGAAATAGTCCTGAGGAACAGCAGGATCAACTCAGGTTGAAATTGGGTCCTCTTTAAATAGTCCTGAGGAGAGAGTGTTTAGATGAGGCATTGGACGAAGTAGAAAGCAATCAATCCAGATAATTTGATTGCTATACCAATGAAGATATAAAGGCAAAACAGGAAATGATTAATCCAAGACAGTGAGAAAATCATTTAAATCAATAAAACTCAACCAATGGTCAGAAGTTACTGGAGACGAGTTCATTAATTCAGGAGAAAATGGATGAAGCTAACAAGGCCATAATGACCTGTGTAATTAAGAATAGCCACGAAGTCTGAAAATTTGTTTTCAGGATAAAAATGAACTGAACAATTGGACGAAACTGTTGTCTGATGAGATACAAGGATCCAAAGCATTAGTTGCCAAAATACGAGATGAGATTAGGACCTGTTGGATGGATAATCAGTCGGGATCAAAGGCCTAATATACTCGATAGTATTGCTAAAGCTGGCAAGTATAGCCTATACATGAAGAAACAGCGCTGCTGGTCATATATTGAAGGTCAATACTAACTGGAAGTATTAAGCCTAAAAAAAGTTTAAATGTTCCCAGCGGACCTCTGAACCATTAAATGGTTGTGTCTTGAGATTTTGGTCAAGTCCTAGAAGAGGACCACTGAACCAAATGTTTGGTTAAGTCTAAAGAGGATAAGATTTTGAATATGATAACTGGTAGATTTAAGTACCCAGGACCCAGTTTGGATGAAGTGGAAAAGAAGGATCTCTGAGCCTTTTTTGTAGGTTGCAAGTCCTATTGCAAAAGAAAAATATAAAAAACATATGAAATATTAAAATATCAATTTTTATGGTCTATGAGTTTCAGACCTAAGAAATGATGAGAAATCCTGACGGCTGAATGGAGGAAATTCCACTCTTGATGAGATGAAATTATTGGCTGGGGTAACCAAAAGCATCAACCTATTGGTTGATTGAGAGCAGCTCACTGATCTGTCAGAAGGCAAGTAAGAAAAGGTGCTCAAACTATTCAAAAAGTATTGGGAAGTGTTCGCTCAGGATGACCACAATTTGGGATGCACACGAGATGTGATCCACAAGGTTAACACTGGGGAAAATTTTCCAATAAGGATAAGACCGATCTGAAGATTGAAAGCAGATGAAGTGGTAGTGGAGGATGAAATCAGCAAACTAGTGAAGCATGGGCTTCTAGTTCCGTTGTCAGGTCCCTGGGAGAGTCTGATTATGGTTGTGAAAAAGAAGGATGGATTCAACTGGGTGGTGATTGACTACTTAAGGCTGAATAAAATTATAAGATGGATTTTTATTCCCTACCAAGGATTGATAATGCGCTAGATTGTTTAGGAGAAGCGAAGTATTTCTCCACGATGGATCTGATCTCAGGATATTGGCAGATTGATCTGACAAAGGAAGACCAGGAAAAATGCGTCATTATTACCACGCAGGGGCTATACCAACCGACAATGATACCCCAGGGTCTATGCAATGCGCCTGCAACGTTTCAAACGCCTTGGATGCGATATTAAGTGACTTGAAGTTGTCATGCGTCCTGGTATATATATACAATATAATAGTGTTCAGTAAGACATTTACTGATCACCTACATCACTTGGAAAAAGTATTCAAGCAACTGTCCGCGGCTAACCTGAAGATCAAACCAAGGAAGTTCCACTTCTTTAAGAAAGGTTGGAATACCTGGGATTTATAATCAACTCCAGTGAAATGTAGCCGCAAACCCAGAAGATAGCAGCTATAGAACGTATGGCTGTACCAAAGAGTGTTTGAGACATCTAAGTGTTCCTTGGGATGGTTGGATACTACAGAAGATTTATTCAGGACTTTTCCCAAATAGCCAAACCATTAGCCATTTATTAAAGGATCCAAAAAAAGGATTTGTACAGAATGAAGAGGCCCAGGATTCCTTTTAATAAGCTATGCCAATATTTGTTAGATTTGCCAATTCTGAAATATCTGAATTTTTATTGGGAGCTTATTATTCAAACCAATGCTTCATTGACGCGATCAGCGCCATACTGAGCCAAGTAGACGAGCTTGGGGATGAACATCAGGCGGTTTATGTGAGCCAGACACTCTCAGCTGCTGGGAGGAACTACACTGTGACTGAGCAGGAATGCCTTGTGGTCATTTATGCATGCAAGCAGTTTTGGGTGTACATCCATGGAACGCACTTTAAGGTGGTAATGGACCACTCTTCACTGCATAGGCTGCACAATTTAAGAGATCCAGAAGAACGACTGGCCCAATGTGCTCTTAAGCTCCAGGCTTATGAAGAGATTGTTTACCAAGAAGGGGCTTCTCACAAAGAATACAGATGGATTATCGTGGTTACCAATGGTCCAGATGGTATACCTGCAGGTGGATGAGCTATTCCAGAGAATGGTCAACGGAAAGATTGGGGACAAGCCTTAAGAAATCAAAGATGCACTGTGGAAAGTGATGGAAAACACTGAGACCATGGATGTCAAGTATTCAAGATGATCAATGGGAAGCAGTTATTATTCCCAAAACCGTTGGAAAGAGCAGCAATAGTGCAAGCAGCTCACAAGGTTGTTGGGCATGGAGGCCTGAGGTAAACAACCAACCATATTCACCAGTACTATTACTGGGAATCAATCAACTACGACTTCATGGATTATCAAGCTTGTTGTGTGGAGTGCGATCTGCACAAACCACATAAGAATACAACTGGATAATGACAGGTCCGCCCTGGATTTTCTAGGCACATGGTATCCATCGACATGAAGGGACCGCTGACAATGAGCACAGTAGGAGTCAAGTATATTATAGTTACCATAGTCCATCTGACAATATGGGTCAAAACAAAGGCCCTAACGAGAGTAGATGCTACTAGTACCGCGAGGTTCATCCTGGATCAAGTAGTATACCAGCATGGATGTCCACAGATCCTGTTTAGCAACAATGAGACCAACTTCACATCTCATGTGATCCCAAAATTGAATGATATAATGGGGATCCAAGGAGTCGTGTCAGTACCATATCAGCCAGAGACAAATGGACTGGTAAAATGGGTCAATGGAACGCTGGCCACGACGCTGAGGAAGCTAGTCACAAGGAGAACTTCCGCGTGTGGAACATACCTGAGTTTGGTGACGTGTGCCTACAATATTAGTCATCATACGGCGACAGGAAAGATGCCATTTGAATTATTATACAGAAGAAAGGCCGCGTTGCTGCTATTTTATATTTGTTGGTGGAACCTACATCAGGGATGAGCACCAAGCAATACCTGAACTGACTGATGAATATCCTGATTGATATGCAATCACAAGCATTTGATACAACCTTGAAGAAAAGGATATGAACAAAATTGATGGATGACAAGAATTGACTGGCATTAGAAGAATATTGAGTAGGGGAAAGAGTTGTCTATTGCAATATACATGGTTTCGGATGAAGGAACAAATTAGATGCATTGTGGTCAGGTCCATTCGAAGTAGTTGCAAGATGGCAACTGATGCTTACTCCATCAATAATCTCTTAGATGGAAGTGTTGTGAATCGAGTCCAAGTTAAGTATCTAAAGCGTTGGATCAATGAATAAAATAAAAGAGTTCCTAAAGGACCGATGAACCATTAAGTTGGTCAAATCCTGATGATTAGGCCAAGTCTGAAAAAAGGACCTCTGAACCAAACTAGATGGTTAAGTCCAAAAAAGGACCTCTGACCATGGAAAACTGGCAGGTTTAAGTATCCAGGATCCAGTTTGGAAAAAATATGGACCTCTGAACTGAAACAAGGTCAAGTCCCATAGTAAAAAAAGAAGAATAAAGATAAAATAAAAATTGATAAAAGATATGGGAAAAAATTATAAACCGCATAGAGAAAAATCCAATATAATTTTATAATCTTTACTTTTTACTAATTTTCCTCAGTATGGGTATGATTCCGCCTATGTTGCCTCTTGAGGGGAGGGAGGATGGATTGCAGTAGGAATGGACAGCCCATTGAAATCAATATGAGATTAGATTCTAGCAAGGGCTAGACCTGCACAAAACCATGTTCTTTGAGTGGATTCTGAGACCTTTGAGAAATCAACTAGGAAAAGGGAAATTGAGATGTTGGATGAAGCCAATTGTGAAACCCCAGAGTGGATAGGAAAGCAACAGTATAAGAAGAGGCAATTAGCAAATAACCCCAAGCAATCCCAATACAGTGCCAGAGCTGAAAGATATTAGTCTTGAGCGCCTGACGATGGGCTTCATCAAGGACACCAGACATGTGGGCCAGCAACGAAGAAGGGATGCTTTATGAGGGTTGCCAAATCATGCTCCCTATCAATGCCATCGGTGGAAGATACCAATGGGAAGTACTGGAGAATAGATAGTCATGCATGGAGCAGATTGCATCCTGCAAGTGATGACTATGGGCTTCTCAGAAGCTAAAGCTGAATGAACGGTGGAACCCAGGTGAGGCTGGAAGCTTTGCGGACCAACTTTAAAGAACTTGGCCAGCAAAGCAAAGAGCAT
>JAKSZP010010882.1:0-91129 GCA_022478985.1 Massospora cicadina | reverse complement strand
CAATGGGAATATCCATGGTTTCTTTAAATGGTTTGAGTTTTCAGTGGAAGGAGCCTTGGATTGGCATAAAGCTAAAATGTTAATTTCTTCCTTAGATGTAGGGGTGCCGATCAAGTCACCTGCTATCTTTCAAGCAGCGCCGTTACATATCAAGAAGTAAAAAAATAATGTGCTGCAGCTGTTTGGGGGAACCTCAAAAAGGTCGCAGCAGAAGGCTGAGTTCTTGACCATTAGGTTTCAACGTAATGAGACCCTCACAGCGTTTGCTGACCAAATTATGGCATAAACTCATGTGCTAATTGGTGCAGGCGTTTTAGTGAAAGCTGACATGTGCATCGCAATAACCCTTCACAGTGAAGCCATACCATGAGCTTTACAATGTCATTTATCTAATTTTGGACTATAATGCCCTCCTGCTCAAAATTGTTCAGTTCTTGCGCCATATATCCACTAACTTCCCTCCACCCAATACAGAGTAAAAACACACCGCCATTGTCACTGGATCCTCTTATTCAGGGGAATCCTTCCATCCTGGCCAGATTTTGCCTAGTAACCCCTGGCATGATATAATCACACGCCTCACTCTCAGCCAAGTACCCCCACCAGAGTGACTTCCACTCCAGTCCTGCTTATGACAATAGTCAGCAGGCTAACTACTGACCTTGACCTAATTATGCTGAACGTCAGCAATTGTCCTACCGACCTGGCACTGGTTACACCAAATGTCAACAAAATTTACAGCCTGTACCTTCTTATGAGAACCAAGGATGTGGACTCTATGAGGTAAACTGCTTTGAATGTGGTCGTCCTGGCCACCTTTCAGGAGTTGCCCTAACCAGCAAGTTCATCACGTGCAACAAGATCAATACAACCAAGGAAAAGATGAACGTAGTAGAGATGGGACTCTCTACCTCTGCTAGCTCAAACCCAAACGTCTCACCTGAATCAATCATAGTATATCCGGTGGAAGTCCCTCAATACAATGATGGGATTTTATATCAGCAACCAGTTGAAGGAGTGAACATACTGACATGTGCGCAAGCCAAAGCTGTGGCAGATGAAGGGCCTCAGGAGCAAATGAAGCTGTACGCTTGACAAATGTTTGACCAAGTTCTTTAGACAAGATGAATCCAGTCGCAGATGAGCCATCCCTGAAAGGAGTAAACGTCACCCTTCTGGTAGATGCTATTGTTAAAGAATATTCCAAAGTCAGTGTGGTTTTTGTGTTTCCTTGGGAAAAAAGATCCCTTAAATGTTCACATATTAAACAGTCAATATTTTTCTTATTCTGAGTGTACATACTGTGACATTTTTGTAGCAAAAAATAGAGTTTGCGCTATAATAGATACAGGCGCTCCAGTCAACATAGTTTCTACTAAGTTGATGGCAAAGTTGACGTTAAAGCCTGATGTGGAACATCAGATGGTGTACAGGACCGCTGGAGCAGAAAGCATCGTCTCTGAGAGGGCTTACAGCGCGCCACCTTTGTGGTTTGGGTCCATTGTTGTTGTGCCCTGGCAAAAGTGTTACTTAACAGTAACTACGACCTGCTAATTAACTGCTTTCTTGTGACACTTTGGTGCTGTCATTAATATGATGGAGGAAACCTTTGAAATTCTGGGGCAGCAGATTCCAATTTACTTTACCTCCAGTGGAATGCCAAAGGATCTAGTGCACCTGGTCCATATCAATTTTTCATTTAGTGATGGGGTGATTCCAGTTTGCTAAAATCGACTAAAAAGCAAAGCCTGAGCCCTTCCTCAGCAGATATATGATTATCAAGGGCTACCTCTCTGAGCTTCTGGGCCTATATCTATTCCTTCTGGACACCAAGTCATAGTGAACACTGAGTTTGATGTGGAAGTGCATGCTGGGCTCTATGGTGAGGTCATTGTGCCCTATCAGCAAATGTGGCTTGAGCCTTATGTGGCTCCAGGTTTATTCTCTCAGGTCATGGAGAGATCAAGGTTTTGTTAGAAAATCTCCAGAATGAACCAATGTAAATCTGCTGACACCAAATAGTGGGCTATTTACACTTGACCTCTGTCAAGGAGATCCTTCAGGTTCACAAGTTTGGGTTACTGGACAAATTTGGTCTAACTGTCAATTTGAAGCCCTGAGTAATAACAGTGGTACCATGGGAGAATTTAATAGGGTTATTGGAAGAACAAAAAGACCAAGTGACAGCTTTATTTCAGAAGTATAAGGAGATTTATGCCAACAATGACCATGATTTAAGGTGTGCTTGGGGGTGGTCCATCAATTGGACACTGGGGATCATCCTCACATCAGATCTCAGCTGATCCACTGATTAAGGGTAGCTGAAAAAGTTGTCACTGAGGAAATTGATGAGTTTCTGGAGCAAAATATGCTTGAACCATTTAAGAGTCTTGAGATTTGCCCATTCTGATTGTAAAAAAGAAGGGTGGTACCAACTGAGTGATGATAGACTACCAGAAGCTCAACGGTATTACTAAGAAGGACCCATATCCCTTGCCTAGGATTGAATATGCGTTGGATTGGTTAGGAGGAGCTTGTTACTTCTTGGTGATTGATCTGATATCAGGTTACTGGAAAATTGAGTTGCCCATGGAAGAACAGGCGAAATTTGCCATTATCACGTCCAAGGGCTTTTTCAACCAACCCATATGCCACAAGGGCTAAAATGCCCCAGCTAAATTCCAACGAGCCATGGACACTATCCTTGGTGACCTGAAGTTGTCATGCATCCTTATATACCTTGATAATATCAATGTTTTCTCCTAAACTTTTTATGAGCACCTTGATCGTCTAGAAGTAGTATTCCACCAGCTTGGTGAGGAGAACATCAAGATTAAGCCTCATAAATGTAACTTCTTCAAGGATCAGTTAATATCTGGGGTTTGTGGTAGACTCTAAGTGGCTGAAACCACAGCCGGCCAAGGTGGAGGCCTTCCAAAAAATGACTACACCAAACAGTAAGCATGACATACAGGTTTTTTGGGAATGATCGGCTATTACTGGTGCTTCATCCCTAATTTCAGCTGCATTGGGGGACGCTATTTTAGTTGTTAAAGAAGGATGCCATGTTCAAATGGACAGAAATGCCGTCAATGCTCCTTTGACATAATTTGGATATAATCAGCGCGCCAGTGCTACACTATCTGAACTTCAATAAAGAGTTCATTGTTCAGATGGATGAATCCATTTCCATTGTAGGGGCATTCCTATCCCAAAAAGACAATGAGGGGGAGGAGCATCCAAAGGCATACTGCAGTCAAAGCTTGAATTGCCATGAACGGAATTATACCATGACCAAGCAAGGGTGCTTAGAAGTAATCTATGTGTATAAGCAATTTAGGTTCTACTTAAATGAGGTAAATTTTAAAGTTGTAATGGATCACACGTCATTACGTTGGTTGCAGAACCTCAAAGAGCGTGAAGGGCTTCTAGCCCAATGGGCTCTTAAGCTGCAGGCATATGACTTTGAGATCCTCCTCTAACTGGGAGAAAAACATAAGAACGCTGACTGCTTATCTAAATTGCCAACCATTGGCATGACAGCGTATCATAATGATGTGATGTACAATAAGATGCTCAGCAAAAATATGAACTGCCCCAATTTATAAAATCTTAAATGAGATGTGAGAAAATACCTTCCATCGGAATGGAGAACTGTACAAGTGGATTGGCAATTCTACAGTGCCCTTTCTGTGACCTTTGGCATGGCCTAGCATTATCATGAGCGCTCACAAGGCAGTTGGACATGGTGGTATATGAAAGACGTTGGAACTGTTGCGCCCTTGGTATTACTAGGAAAGCATGAACTTTGACGTGCTCAAAACCATTTCCTGCTGACACCAGTGCCAAATGGAAAAGCCATTTCACCAGAAGACCTCATACTGGTTAGTGAACCCCTATTTTTGCTTGGCATATGGTTTCCATTGAAGTCTTTAGACCTCTGCAAACAGGAGCTAACTGGTCTAAGTATATTATGGTAGTGATCAATCACTTGACCAGGTGGGTTGAAACATGAGCAATATGGGATTTGGGGGTGGCCACAGTGGCCAAGTTCATAATAAAATGTCTTATCCAGCGACATGGCTCCCTGCAGTTCATTCTTACTGACAATGGAACTAACTTCACTTTGCATATCCTTCCAAAATTGAATGAACTGATGGGCATCTGCAGGATTCTGATGACCCCATACAACCTAAGTCCAACAGGATAGTCAAACGAGTTAATGGGACCTTGGTGAACATACTTCAGAAATTGGTAAATATTGACCTTCATAATGGAGTTCCCTCCTTTCCACCACCATCTTTTCCTGTAATACTAGCTACCATTCTGCTATAGGAAAGATCCCCCTTCAATTATTATATGGATGACACCCTGCTCTTCTGGCACTGCTTTATGCTTGTGTAGAAGATACTGGTGAAATGGATCCTCACCATTATTTTGACTAACCTAGCTGACACATTGATCAAATTGCAAACTGAAGTGTACTCCTTTAGTTTAGCCAAGAAGATAAAGAATTAGGCAGATGATAAGGTATAGCATAGCAACCTAGCCCAGTTCAAAGATGGGGTTATAGTTCTATTCCACAACCAACATAGGTTTGGGCAGAAGCACAAATTAGCCAACATCTGGATTGGTCCATTTGAGGTCATTGAGAAGATGGGTGTCAACATCTACACTATCAAGGATCCCACAGGTGGTTGAATCATTAATTGCATGTATGCAAAGTTCCTTTGAGTATATAAACAATAGGAGACTTATCATCCAGTCAAAGGGGGGGGGTAATGTCAAGATTCTGATATGACTGGACAATAAGCCCTGAAGAGCTGTAGCAGATTGGTGGAAATCCATCAGCTAGGATGATTATTTATAAGTATTCAAGAGCCTTGAGATGAGGCAATATTGGGTTATAATGGCCATTATTAGATTACCTCCAAATGAGGTGATAAGGTGATGTTATATTTTTATTCGAGGTGGGCCGACCTGGGGACGATACCGCACCGATTAGGGAAGTGAAGAAAATGGGAAAGGAGGATAAAACCCGGAAAACCTCCATGCACGGCGTATGATAGGCCAGGAACTCCATGGACCGCCTTTGCTATTTGCTATCTCGGTTCGGGGCATTGGTGCGCAAAACCAACAGTCAAAATCGTCCCCTACCCAAAGTCCATTACCGGGATCGAACTCGGGAGGCAGTGATAAGGTGATGTTGACATTTGATAAATATTATTTAGATTGCCTTAAACTAAGGTGATAGAGAATTTAAGAATACCATCCCAAAACCAATGAAAATATGGTGGAACCAAATAGTCTAAGCCAAGGGAATGGTATCATCCAAAGTCACTGTATATAAGTGAGATGGGTGATTGAAAGGGATTGTTGTTAGTAGGTTTGAGAGAGCAGAACAGTGAGGAACCACTTTATTTATTAAATAAATAAAAGTGTTGTTGGGCAATTGCTTTGTATTTTATTATATTTTCAAGTGTGTTTAAAGGACTAACAATCCCCACATCATCCATCTGTTGTTCAGTGGGTTTGACATGTATGGCCCTTACAGCATATTCTATTGGTATCACCAAAAATTATAACAAGCTATATACAAAAATAATTTCTTTCCTAGTGCTAGATGATTCCAACTCAAGGGGATCATCAATGCATCCAAAAATAGTTTCTGATCAGAATAGATTGAGTTATAAAGATATCTTAATACAATCCTCTCAAGTCTATTAGCTAAGATTAAGTATAGTATCTGATATAATAACTGTTTTTAACAGATTAATAAGTAAGGTCTCCTGGTTCTCTTATCTTGAATAAAGTATAGTATCTGATATAATATATGTTTTCTTAAAACAGATCGATAAGTAAGGCCTCCTGGTCCTCTCCTCTTATCTTGAATAAAGATATCATAATATAAATAGAAGTGTCATGAAATCTTAATTGTTAAATTAGTTGGCAATAAATTCTTAATAAAAGTCAAATTGTGTAAAGGAACCCATAATATGAGCCATTATTACGTTGTACCTCTAACGGCATCAATAGTGTGGTAAAGTATAGGTTGCTATTCACTTTAAATCCACGAACAAACGGATTATAGAGTTGCTATGTTTTATCGTAGATAATAAATTATGCGAACTTAAAGGATGATGAATAACGACCAATTCGACCGAATTAGATTAGAATCGGTGGAATATTATGGTAGAGCTTAATAATTTTCTACTTCCGCGTTTCGGTTCGGATTAATAGACAGTTTAAAAATAGAGATTATAGCTGGGTTAAAATTGAGGTTAGGTCTTTGGTTTTATAGATATTGTCGCAGAAGTAGCGGATTCCCCGGTATTTCGCGACGGATCGCTGGTACCTCGGTTGGAATGTCCCTAAATTCTGGGCTGGCGAGCCGGCGAGGGGTTTCAGGCATCCTGGGCAATCACTTAGATAAATTCTCAGGACAAGAGTTTTTCTTTAATTTAAATATAACAAACTCACAAAATATGTATGAAGATTAGAAACTTAGATTTATTGAGAATCAAAAGCAAGCTTTTAGGACCATCTAGTACTAAAAAAAGCAAGCTTTTAGGGACCATCTAGTACTAAAAAAGCAAGCTTTTATACTCGCTTTTAGGATAATTCGGAACATGATATGTTCGGAGAGTAACGGAAATTACGGTATGACCGAATATTAATCAAATAGCTAATCAGCGTTACTCCGAATATCCGAACGTTAACTATTTAATAATATAATTGGGGGTAATGCTTCCTGTAGAAGCGGGATGGGTTCTGAGGTATATCTGGGCATATGCACTTATTGTAGGTATAGAATGCCATGTCCTTTAAGTAAGATGTTATTCTTGGTGGTTTCCATCACAATATCTATTGGTAAAATATGAGAAGTTTCTTAAAGGGGCTCTTGCCGAATAACTTATAAAAGATGATTTAGATTGTATGAACTTTAGGCAAGGAATAAGCCACTTGGTGGAAATAAAATTTGGCCGAATTGTTTAATTTAAACATAGCAATTTATAAAGCAGTGTAATCAATGGATTAAACAATATCGGCCAAATGCTTAAAGCTGTTCGCATTTAGTGAGGAGTGAGAATATATAGTAAGGTAATGGCTAATTGCACGCATAGAATGCCTCAATACAAGAGTATACTCAAGGGCTGGTGGTGTGACTGGGTAACGACTACGGCAGTGATTTCTGTCTCAGAAGTAATAGAGCTCATAACGCCTCCAAAGCCGTACTTCTTTCTTAATGATCCCGTATTGAACTACCCATATACCGAAGTTGAACAGATTTCAAAGACTTTGCTAATTGTAAGTTAATCTTTGTTCTCTTACTAACTGCTATAGATTGTATCTGCACTGGTTCCTATCTTTGTCGTTTTACTCTTTCATGGTATAGAGCAAATTTATTGATACTTCATCATGGGACATTGGGTAATTCCAACTTTGCTGCAGCTGACAATTTTAGGTGTAATTGCTTCAGGCTCCATAACTTTACTCTTTGTCAGGATAACAAAGGCTTTTGCTGGAGAACTTAGACCTGATTGGATTGCAAGGTGTAAACCTCTAACTGGAAAGGCAATGAGCGTACTTTTGACAACCGATGATTGCACACGCCTGGATAAGAAGCTTATCTTGGATGGCCAAAAGAGCTTTATCTCAGGTCATGCAGGAGGTAAGCTACAGACTTCAACAGCATTAACCTTATAGCTTCTTTTGCGGGCTTCTTTTTCCTGTGCCTTTTCTTGGCTGGACAGTTCTCCATTCTACACAATAGGCGCCTCTTCAAAGTTGCATTGGTTATGGCTCCACTATTCTTTCCGGTGTGGACTTCAATATCTCGTGTTGTTGATCACCGCCACCATCCGCATGATGTTATTGCAGGTGGAATAACTGGCATTGTGGCTGCAACTATTTCCTACTTCTTGTACTTTCCATCATTGAAGTCAGACACCCCCTATACTCCATTTTCTTCCCCAAACGAGAGATATCCTTCATCCACTGGCACAAAGTGTGAATCAACTAATGATATTCCATAATTCGTAATTAATTACCTTTGGATAACAAATCAGACCTCATTTGAACTTAAATAAATTGCCAACTGCCATTATTTAAATATAGGTTGCATATGAAAGCACCAACTAGTTAACGTAAGCTTATTTTACAAAAAAAATCCGAACATTCAATCCGACTAAGTATAAATCGAAATTGTAAAACAGGATGCTTATTTCGACCATTTTAAACCAATGATTTAAACCCATCTTCATGAGTTTAGAAAACAAATGGAATTAATTCACCAATTTCACAGCGTGGAAATTTGATTATAGGCGACAACCTTTAATCTTATCGTTAAGATTGGATTTACCAAGGATCTAAAGCAATTTTTTATGACAAACCAATTAATTGCAACATGCTAGATATTTTAAAAGTAAACGAGGCGGGTCAACCTTGGGACAAATATATCACGCCGAGTTTTTTAGCCTGTACTGGTTTCGAACCTGTTTCAATCAAAACCGGACCCAGAATGGAGCAGGAACCACCCGCTATGCTATCCATTCCTCTATGCTAGGTATTTTTAACCGACTTTGAAAAAGAAGGAGGTTATTAATTCGACCTGTATGTATGGAATTTTTTTCTATGTTTGTTCGCGCATAACTCTGAAAATACTGGACCAATTTGGATGATCACCAAAAATCGAGGATGCTCTAACTTAGGTCCCACTTTACTTTTGTAAGTATTGGGCAAATATATGTCTATTAATTTAGTAAATATATCAAAATGGGCTCGGAAGCGATGCATAATTGTGGGACTAGTACAGCTCCGGATAAACTTTTTTCCGGTATCGGTGAAGTGATAGCTTCGAAGCGCTTTTGATATATGTCCTATGGCTGGGGGATATGTTCAAAATTCAGTCAGTATGAGCCCATAGCGGGACGAGCTTAAATCATTATAGATGGCTATCGTTTTTGCATAAGTTGACCAATAAACTCATCTAAATTTAATAAAAATGAATTATTTTAGATAGCGATCAATAAGTTTATATAGATTGACTAATAAAAGCAACCAAATCTAATAAAATGAATTACTATAGATGGTGATCAGTAAATTTAGTATAATCTGACCAAAAAACAACTAAATTTATTAAAATGAATTATTAGTGTATTTATTTATAAGATACTATATATAATAGATATACAATAAGTTTTAATTTTATAGAGAAATAGTAAGGGCAAAAACAATATATAGAGTTAGTAATATTTAATAAAAGTAGGAAAAAGAGCCACTTTTAAAAATGCACTACTTTTTTGAGGGGAAAAGAGCTGGGGGGTAAAGTTTTTTGGGAAAAAAGAACCTTCTTGAAAATTTTTTTGGGAAAAAGAACCTCCTTTAAAAAAAGCTCTAAAAAGTATGAAATAATTGAGAAATTAAGCCTACTCAATAAAACCCTTTTTGAAGTCAGCACCATATTTTAACAGACTTATAATAGGTATTTATAATTTATATACTCAGTACTATCTATTCTAAGTTGCTTATAGTTTACACTTGGACCCAATCCAGACATAAGATATAATTTGTATTTGTGAGTAAAATTCTATAATTCAGTCTAAAATATGGTGCCAACTTCAAAAAGGGTTTTATTGAGTAGACTTAATTTCTCAATTATTTTATACTTTTTAAAGCTTTTTAAAGGAGGTTCTTTTTTCCCAAAATTTTTTTTATTTTAAATTTTATTTGAGGTGGGCCAACCTGGGGATGATACTGCACCAATTATAGGAATTGAAGAAATAGGAAAGGAGGATAAAACCCAGAAAGCCTCCATGCATGGCATATAATAGGCCAGGAACTCCATGGACCACCTTGCTATTTGCTATCTCAATTCAGGGCATTGGTGCACAACACCAATATAGTCATAATTGTCCCCCACTCAAAGTTCATCTACTGGGATCGAACTTGAAGAAGCAGTGGTAGTGAGTCCATACTCTACAACTGGGGTATCCTCCCCTTCTATGATAGGTATTTTAACCCAACTATTCTCTTTAGATGAGGAGGTAAAATAGGGTACCTGAAATTATATAGCATCTCTTATCTCTATATTAAGCATATTCTCTGAATTTACTTATAACATGTTTGTAAAAAAGATTGTTCCCTATTATAATTATAGAGGCTTGGATTGATTTTTAATGTCTAGGTGAACATTTAATATAATATTCATAAACTGCATATCACTGATTATGTTATATCTATGAGCAACTTTTGAGCACAAAATAACTAGCTATGGTGGGTCAACATTAAGGAGGTTACTATGGCAAGAATGTAGACACATGCAGGGATACACTCCTCTCAGCTCTAAGTGATAAAAAGTTTAATTGAGCTATACACTCCCTTTAAGTATAAATCCATGTTCATTTATTGATATTTACCCCATTTATAATGGGCAGGAATCTCAGGTCACTAATTTGCTATTGAATACCATACCATTCCCATTTCCAGAGAGTTTCCTCAATCCAGATGGGCATAAGGTAAGTGTCTTCCCAAAAACAAAATGAGTAAACCAGAGCCAATAATATTGTAGTAAATTTCTATATGACAAGGCATGGAGGTATAATGGACTATGTGATAGCTAAATGATATAATTATGGGAGTGAATTGCAAGAATGAGAAGGAGATAAGCCAGGCCAGAGGAGTCAAGTTTGCACCTTTTCTGACCTTAAGTACACCATGGATAAATGCTGGGTTAAGGCCAGGCAAGCCCAGGTTAATCTCCAGAAATTGTATGACAGGGTCTCAGATATTATATCAACAGGGTTGAAGATTTTCTATTATAGTATAAATGATATTTGTTTATTATATTTTATTTATGAATATGAATTAAATTTATTTACAAAATATTCCATTACAAATGATGGTGGGTTTGGTTGAAAGCAAAGCCTTGAGTTTGTGCATACTTGAGCTATAAAACTACCATCAATGGTAGCCTTATTCTATTGGCCAGAGTCATTTCTAAGCCCAACAAAGTGATTAAGGCCCTGTTTCTTAAATATCCTTATTTAGTTTTTCCCTAACCAATCTCTCTGTTAGGCATCTTCTTTAAATAAAAGACTTTTCTTATTAGTATATTTCAGATGTTGTCTTTTGCTAGCCTCATAGTATACCTCCTTATGACAGTATTCTGGATTAATTTTATAAGATCTGAAGGTGTGAGACCCATTCTGGGTGTGTGCATACTGCCTTTATTATTAGTCCTTTCTTAAAGAGTCAAAGGCACTCTCTTAACAGGCTTCCTAGCCTATATATTTGAGCATATACATCATGCAATAAACTAACCCTTGTAGTACAGTTGGAGATTAACTTTAGTCTAACTATATATGAGAGATCATCCCTTGGTTGCTGTTGCAATTTTGATATGACTGGATGATAGTCATGGGACAGTTTGATGGAAACTGCCAAACACAGTATCAGTTACAAATATTTGATTGCCTTAAGATGAGGCAATATTGGATATAATGAGTTTATTGGATTGCCTCTATATAAGGTGATAATGCAATAAGGCAATGTTGATGTTCAACAAATACAAAGTAAATCGCCTACAAATAGGGCGACAGCGGATTAAGAATAATAAGCCAAATTCAAGAAAAATTGGCAAAATAGAATAGCCCAAGCCATGAGAAGCAGTATCGCCTAAAGCTGCTGTATATAAGCAAAATGGGCGATTGAGAGAGGTTAAGTTCTTTATAGTGAAGAGAGAAATGGACAGTGAAAGATCGCTGTATTTATAAAATAAATAAAAGAAATTTCAGGGTGATTGCTCCTATCTTTAAATATATTTTCAAGTGTGTCCAAAGGACTGATGATCTTCACATCATCTGTCCGTTGTTCAGAGGGCTCAACCTGTGTGAAAAGCCCAGAGGATCCTAGTGATACCATCCAAAATTATAACAGTTGCCTATGGAGCTATTTAGAGGAGCATGCTGGATGAATATAAGGTTTTTACTTTGTGATAGCTTGCTGATGTTATTACCAAATTTAGGAATTCTGATAGGGGTAGATGCTTGCTAGTATGGATACCCAAAATTTCTACATAAGGGCTAGTTGAGATAGATTTTATATGTCACAAATAGCAGAGAGGAGGTGTCAAAGATCATCACTTATAGACTGGCCAAGTAGAGCTTGTAACTTAGGTGGCTGACTTGGAAATACATATTGAAGAGTTAGACCTGTTTAATGAAGGCTGATTGTAAGTTTCCATGACCCAGCTATTATGCTAAATAGAACCTTGCATCCCTTTAGAATTAAATAAGGTCAATCCTATGACTCTCCCTTTTACCCATCTTTCTAATCTAGAGCATACTCTTGATAAGAGATGGGTAGCATTTCATTCACCTAGTTTGCCCCCTCAATCCTCAGTGAAACTTCCCAAGCTACTTCAGCTATCATTTAAGGATAAGAAGAATATTATTTAGCTAAGATAATCATTTTGCATTGATTTTTTGAATATCTTGAGATGACTGTTGCAAGGGCTAGACCCCTAACCAAACAGAGTGATCCCACAGGGTTGTTCAAAGTTAAAAATTTGGAACCCAGGGTGTTCTCAAGCACAATTATTTAAATAAACAAATCCCACCTAGGTTTGGCCTCAGTTGGAAAAAATCAAGCAACAGGATTTAAACCAGTCAAGTTCAAGTAACAGCAAAGCAAAACCCATAGCTTGGAATAAGGATATAAAATATTTGAGGTGGGTCAACCTTGGGACAAATATACCACACTGAGAATTTTCTAGCCAGTACAGGTTTCACACTTAAAACCTGCACTTAGGGTGGAAGCAGTTTTACCTGCTCAGCTAACCACCCTTGGAATAAGGATATAACCCAGCCAAAACGCTAGTCAATCAATGCAACTGTTACCCATTATTGAATTAAGCATATTAAATCTCCAAGTAAATCTGCCAAAAATAACAATTTTTAATTCAAGGTATCATTGTTGACCTAAAAATCCATAACATTATCCTACCTTTATAGACCAGCACTTTTTACTATGGTATATGTTTTGGTTATTGTTTTATTATATTTTCAATTGAAAATATTTACATGGAAAGTTTTATGTTCTAGTTATTTCATTAAAATTGTTACCAAAATTCAAAGTTCCTGTTTTTACAAAATTGAAGCTACCCAAAAGTCTCACTCAGTGTCCTTAATGAAAAATGAACTCCTAGGTGCTACTTCAACCCCAACTACTAAAGACAGTGACTCCAAGATGTCAAGGAATCTTACCCAAATTTATCACTTAACTCTGATAAGGCGCAGCTGAGTAGTCTGTGCCTGCTGTTGTGTCTGCTCAAAATCCACAATAAAATCCAGTGTTCTCTTGGCATGTACTTATCCTAACACTAACTTTCAATTAGAAAAGAGGGTAAGTTTGCTTTCCCAGGAATGTATTAATGCAATATTAAATTTTAATATAAGAACTTTTTTTATTGATACATATTATAAAGCTTATATACTTGCTCAAATGGAAAGCATTATCAAAAAGATGACCTAGGTATATCAGATTGATGAGATGCATAAACTCTTGTCAAATTTTATCTGTTGTCCCATGTGAATAATAGGGGTTGCATGTGGTAGAAGATGTATATCATCCTTCTTCTAACTAAAAGACAATTTTCCAGTATCATGTAACGTTGGATCTGAAGATACTTCCAGATAATATATATAAAGGCTGTATCTTTTCACATTAATCCATTGGTTAGACAATAATTTCCATTCATGGTGGCTGTTAGGTTCAGATTAACATTACTATATTAGAATTTACGTACATGACTCAAATTGATACATTTAATATAAATTAAATAAAATATTGTTTGAACAAATATTAAGTTAGAATAATATCTTAAATTTATTGGAAAGCACTTGAAATTAGCTAATCAGACAAACTGAAGATATGTACGTCTTGTTGAGGCACTAGATCTAACCTATTGAAAGTATGGTAATTAGTTTCATATCTTAATATGCCATCAACTGTAGCCAATCAGTATCCTGGTCAATAATTTCTTGGATCAAAACCTCCTCAAACTAATAGAAAGTGCTTCTAAATTATTATGATACTTTTCAAAAACTATGCTTATTATTTAATTTAATTGTCTTTGAGATAATTTGGAATGAGAAATCTGACACTATGATTAGCACTCCCATATTAATAACATAAAATCAATTATTGTAATATCTGACATCAAATAACAAAAAAATTATATTTCACTGTAATGTAAAATTATCAGCTACCTTTAGTTGACAATGAAAAATACATCTTTTAACTAGAGAATTATAAATTATGCTGATGGATAATACTTATAGGAAAATAACTTATAGAGAACAAGGTAAGTTAAAAGTATGCCTTAATCTCTGAACCATAATAAAGGGTGAAAAGGTTGTTACTGTAAGTCCTAATGAACAGCCTTTCCGCCTAGATTTTGAGAAGCACCCCTTTAGGGTAACAGAGACCCCAGACCTTCAGTGGCTCCATTAACTCAGCTAAGCGTCCTGGCTCATGTTGTAGATGAGCGATAGATAATACCTTGCCCCAAAGAATCCTCACTTTCTTCCCCCTTTTATCTTCTAAATTACTGAAACTGATAGAATGGATTTGTAGGGTGGTGGACAGCTCATGGGCTTCCAGAAATACCCCAGGGCTTATCCCAATCCTAGTTAAGATCCTTTCAATATAGGAAAAGATAGCCAAATATGTCTCAATTATCACCCATTAACTAAATAGTCAGATCATTTTATATTTTAATTAACAGATAATGGATTTATCCCCCAAATCACTAAATCCTCCCCTAAGATTATTCTGATCAACCAACAAGTCAAAAATGATTCAGAAAAATTTGAATTCACTAATTCATTAATCCAAACAAATCTGTAACAAAAAAGCTCTCAAGACCTTACATATTAACTTGACATATCCAAACCTAATCCTGAAGAGAGTTGCAATAATCAAACAGCACAAAAAGTAAGTATCAAGATGACAAAAATTGAATATGGATTAATTGAATACCAGCCAACTAGATGGCCTGGTGGCACCTCATTAAAGTAGCCATCTGGCTGAGGTTTGATACGGCAGCAAATACTCCATCCAGCCTTTTAATCACCTGTATGGACTCAAGGAGCATGCACTTACTGGTAATACGTTATTAAAAGAATCTCTATTTGAAACAAGTGATCATGTTGAGGTGTGGGGATTTGAAAGCCCAAATCAACTTTGAAATTGCCCTCTCTCCCTCTGAGGTCTGGAGTTCACAGCTTCTGATGCATCAATGGTGATAGAATTACATATGTAAAATTCTGTTTGTTAAGTTGGCCAACCTGGGTTTACACTGAACCAGTCAAATAACTTATAATTAAATATATATTGAGCAAGATTTAGTTTATTTAGATATGGACTATTTGTTGAGAGACTCTTTAAATAAATGGGAACATGGATAGAGAAGATGAGAAATGAGATAAAATTTTAACTTGGAAGCGTTGAGGTAAAAACTGCCAGATTATAGACTGAACCAAAGAGTCAAATTTATGAATATATATTAGGCTCAGAAGCCAAAATAATTCTTATATCATTCTAGTGGGATTGAGACCTATTTTACCATAATTTTATATAAAAATTTATTATGTTCCATGGTTCATCAATTTAGACCATCAGAATGCAACCACCATTTCTACTTTCTTGACTTTTCAGGAACTGATAAACAAAATTCCATTTCATTACATTACCCCTCACTAAAGGATGGTTAGCCTGGCAGGTAAAAATGCTTCCACTCTAGGGCAGGTTTTGTTCAATACAAGTTTAAAACCTGTACTGACTAGAAAATTCTTGGTGTGGTATATTTGTCCCAAGGTTGACCCACCTCAAATACTTTTTTACATTACTCCTCACTAAGAGACAGATCCTCAAACTTCCATGAGCTTAGACAATGTGAAAGAAAATCGCCTAGTGGGCGACCTTTTTATCAATAGGAAGTAGGGGAGATACTAATCAGAAGTCCAAGGGTCATATAAAATGTTAATGCTCTCTTAGAGGTCCACTTGTTAAAGCAAGAGGCTTCAACCGTCACTGGTCCAATTGGCAACCCCCAACCCACCACCACCATTAGAAGCCATAAATTGATGGAAAAAATGAAAGGGTTGTATTTTCTTTGGAAAATGGCCTTCCCCTTATATTATGAGCTGGCAGAAACCACAGCTCTTCAAGTAAAATTAAAGTTGAAATAATGAGTGAAAAAAGATTCCATGATCTTGCAAATTAGCCTGACAAACTACGCCAGAAGAGAATTGCTTCAATTAAATAGCAAAAAGGTAAGTGTCAAGGTGACAGAAACTGAATTTAGATTTATCAAATATTTGACAATGTGATGTACTGGAAGTGACTTAAGAAAATAGCCCATCTGAGTTGAGATTTGTTATAGTAGCAAATACTCCACCAGCCTCTAATCACCTATATAGACTCAAAGAGCATTGACTTACTGGCAATATTCTATTACAGACATCTCCATTGGTAATTAGTAATAAAGTTAAGGTTTGGTGGTTTGTAATCCTAAATAGAACTCAAAATTGGCCTCTATCCACCTTAAATCTGGAGTAAAAAGTTTTGGGCACATTAGCAATAGAATAACATCTGCGCAATTCCATCTGTGGTGTTGGCCAACCAGGGTTTACACTGAACTAGTTAAATAAACTAAAATTAAATAAGTATCAAGTGTAATATTAGCTTATTTAGATATAGCCTATATAATGATAGACTCCACAAATAGTGGAAACAGAAAGAGAAAATAAAAGACAAGATATAATTTCAACTAATGGGATGTTGTGATAGAAACTGCCAGAATATAAACCATACCAAAGCGATAAAACTATAAAATAATCTAGGTGCAGAAACCTAAATTTTTTATTTCATTTCAGCAGGATCAAGACCTAATTTAACTTAATCTCATTTCAATAAATTATCATGTACCGCTATTTTCTGTTTTTACTAACAGAATGTAACACTATTCTTACTATGTTCATATTATAGAAAATGATGAATAAAATTCCATTTCACTGCAAAATTTATGCAATTTTGGTTTGGTTGATTTAAATAGTCACCAGTCTGAGAATTCCAATCCTAAAGCTTTTATGATCTGAGCTAAAACTTTTAAATATTTTAATACCCCATTACACTCTTCCTGACCCACCCAATTAAGTAATGTGTAGGGGCATAGGCTCAGGAAAGTGCTTTGAGCTCCCTTATAATTCTTCCTTTCACATTCCTATAAATGCAGAAGACCATCTTAAGGTAAGTTGACAGATTATTCTATTTTCTAATTTTTCAAATTAACCTATCTTTCCCTTAGTTTATTTTTTAAATTTTCCATTCAATCATAACACCTGACTTTTAAGTTAACTTGTTGGCCCACACCGTTATCTGAAAATATTGTCAGTAATCATGGAATAAGTGTTTGGTCCATCAATCCAGCATCTTGCTAAGCTGTTATTAAACTTGTAATAGTGTTAATGTCCATTCATTTTTTCTAATCCAGTGTGCATACAGTGCACACCTGTGACCTTAATTTGCCCTGCCAATTTATCAACAATATGGAGCAATATGTCCAAGTTTTTCTCTCTCCTAATACAATTTAATCCAACTACCACCAACTGCAAAACTTGTAGAAGTCAATGTCCTCCCTGCTACTTCTGCCCTTGGGGGCTGCCACCACAAAATTTTAAATTGCCCCATTACTGCCATATGGTTTATTATGAGGCCTTTGGTATATATTGAATAGAACAAATAATCATTCAACCCCTAGAACGTCCCACTTAAGAGTCACTAGGACGTCTGTGCACCTGGAAATATAGGTTCTCCACTGGGCATTGACACACTTAGGTTGGATGGCCAATCTTATATAAAATCAGTCGCCACCCTGACAGCTACTAAATGAGCAAAACTAATAATAGATAGTTTAAGGAGATTATCTGTAATTCCTTAACATCTGAAGAAGGTCATGAGTAATTTCTTATTCCAGATCACCTGGGAACTTTCTATAATTTCAATAAACCTGATACACTATGGAAGGTGCACACAGCTCTAGGCCTAAAGTATAATTTATATATAAAATTGTAAACAGACCCAGTAGACCAGAAACATGACAATCTGGTTGCACTTTAAATAGGAGTTCAAAAGCATACTGATGTCCTTGGTCTAGACTTTTAATTAATATAAGCAAACGCAGTTCAGAGTTCATTAAAAGCAGAATATGATCCACATTCAATTTTTGGAGTATAAATAGATTTTTCTGATACATCCTTGAGGAGGACACGGTAGGTTAGTCCAAGAGCCCATCATATACAATTTTTAATAATATTTTTATTAAATAGAAAAAACAAACAATGAGGAAGTTGGTCTAGTGAAAAATGGCTATACAGAAATTGGGTAAAGGCCATAGGTGACTCATTGTGAAACTGAGCAAAAACTTGCAAGAAAAATTAGCTTAACAACCTTAGATGTAACATAACTTGAGTAGTCAGGAACTCAAGTTCTAGCTTGTCAGTGAATATTACCATGTTTAGTAATAATATATCTAGAAGAGATTTGCATTTCCATTTTTAAACATATTGACCTTTTTGCTGACAAATTAGCTTGTAATTTTCAGGGACAATGATGTAATGCTGGCAACCCCATTGCGCATGCCCTTGATACCAACCTGGGCAAACTTTTCTCTTACCCAACGTTGGTCAAGGGTATACTTAAGATAGGGAAATAAGCCAACTTATTTAATTTGGCTTTAAAAACATCCACCTCATTATTTAAACTGCGCCCACACTATATCTTTAGACATGACAGGTAAGATAAGTAAGTGATAAATTTAGTTATTATAATTGTTGATTATATATGAGATATATAGAGTAGTGGATAGCATAGTGGGGTGGTTCCTGCTACCACTCTGGGTCAGTTTCTTATCAAAACAGCACTGAAACCAGCACAGGCTAGAAAAAAACCCAGCGTGGTATATTTGTACTAAGGTTGACCCACCTTGTTTACTTTTATAAATGAGATATGTCATAAACCTTATAAGAAATATGTAATACTCAATTTAGGTGAAAAAATTCATATATTCACATTTAAAAGAAAAAAAGTTATTAGACTAATAGTCATCTAGTAGATGATGCATCCATTAAACGCTAAAATTGATAGGTACACACAAATAGCATTGGTGTAAGATCACTGCTCAGTTGGATATTTGAATGGTGCTAATCCCCTAAGACCCTGAAGTAAAGCACTTGCAATAGGATAAGTATGTCACAAATAACTGTTGACTTAAGGCCCTATAGTGCATGAGTGTTGCACACTACTGCAAAGAATGAGTCTTTATCTGGGATTTTCTAGTCTTCTTGATTAATGGGACTTTGTACTCATATAATGATCATTTCTTTCTAAGAACCTTATAGGAAAGATACGCGGTAATTAATCAAAAGTTTTATTATAGGTATGTCTATGCCATATGTAACTTCCAAAAATAATAAACTAGGTTCAGGTAGAATGTGGTACTTTATTTAGGATGATCAGGGATATTTATAGTTAATTACTCAGCTTTTAAAAATACTTCCCTGATCTTAAAAACAGTTTAAAAGTGAGTACAATGGGTATTATGGTATCCCAGCTTTCAAAATTCATTAAAAACGAGAAATATGGAATGGAACTCAGGAAAAGGTGACAAATTTGGTTGGAGGATCATTGCTTCTACGCGTTTTAAATTATAAACATGAATCCATATAATAAACAGTCTGATCATTAAAAATAAGGATTGAAAAATTTAAAGTTCCAAGTCAACACATTATACAACATCTCCAAAGTATAACTTAGGTCCAGACAACTAGAGCTATTGTCTCATGTGAAATTTTAAGTAAAGCCACTTATTTAAGGACAGCATTGTAACAATCAGGCTTATCAAGGGCCTAATCGCCATCATGACAATGGTCTAGCTAAGAGAGTCACCTTAATCTATAAGCAACAAAGTAAGTGTCATTTCAGGCTTTATTGGGTATGACATGTGCTGCCCCACTGTTCAAGGTGCAGTGAACTCTCAATGCTAAATTGGCCTTTTGTCACCTGGTTGGGATAATCTTTTATCAACAGTTCTTGCAGGCTACCAGGTTGAGTTGCAGTGGGGAGGCAACAATTCCGCCTGGCCTATGTCACCTGTGCACTTTGAAGAGCACTCATGGTTTAATTGGCATCTTGCATCTTTAGAGGTGCAGAAGGGATTCACAAACCCCAGGTGGTCTCTTGTCAAATGTGGAGGTCTTGTGCTTTAGCACTATAGCAGTTGTTGGAGACTAACATTGATGCTAAGTATATAAAGAATGCCATCAATCTGTTGTAATTAAACTGTCAAACTTCAGCTAAGTCAAAGATTTAAAGTAAATGAATATTTTATAGCAAATCAGTTGTTTTATTTGGGAGTTTATTTCAGTTTAAAAAGCTAATCTGGGTGCATTGGAATTCCTTTCCTGAATTCATATGGAATTTAAAAAGTTAAATCATTATAATAAAATTGGACGTTGTAGCAAGCTTTTCCGTAAAAATCACTTTAGTTACTATGATTCAATTCAAACAGCAATTCTTGATAATCACACAGGAGAGATGGGCGATTTTAATATTAAATCTAATACAACCTGGGCGAGCGTCGCATCAAGAGGTGCGCAAAACGGTGCACCCAAGGGCAAGAAACGCCCTGGAGGGGGACCAGGAACCCAAGCCGCCAAGAAACCACAAACTCAGACACCATCTGTGTTTATAGTATTTACTATAAACAAGATCAGTACATGTACATCCAATGTAACCAACCCCTTTCAAAGGTGGAACATGGGCTCCAACTCTTCCTTGGGGATGAGTCCCCAACCCTGTGGGAGAAAACATGCGAAGCACAGCCCTCCCTTTTCCCCCACGCGGTATATGTCACCACCAACAACATGGACCGCGGCTGGATCAATATTGGTTTCAAAACAGCTGAAGAAGCAGATGCTGCAGCAAAAGTCTGCATTGAAATTGCCCTTCCCAAGGGCAAAAAATAGTGCACACCGCGTGCACCAGATGGAACAAAGTGAAAACTTTGTTCATCTCCTTTGAATCACTCCCTACCAACCTTCCTTGTAAGGTAATCGAGGAGGAGCTCCACAAAGGGCTAATAGCCTACAGAGAATTATGCAACTCAAATTACAACAATTTCGCCTGATGCCAACCCTGTGCACAGGCAAAGCTATCGCCATGATCAACCAGTTCCCCAAAGTGGAAGATGACTTATCAAGAATCCTCGCACAGCAGAGTTTCACTTTGCAGATGGGGGACAGTCATCCGCATTCCAAGTTAAACCAGAATGTGCACCGCCTATATGCAACCACTGCGGTTCATTAGGACACAAGGAACATGCATGCCCCGTGAAGGAGGGCTTAATGGAAGCAGACTACTGTGATGAAGCCATGGATGAAAGTAACAAAAACTTTGCCTGAATGACTGATGGCCACCACATATTCCGCTGGGGTGAAGATGGACTTTACTCCATCGTGGACCCAGTTACACATAAACAACGCAAAGCGGCACAAAAAGCCTGCAAGTAAGCAGCGTCTAAGGCGGCAGTGCACGCAGAATCATCCATTGACCCCGGACAAATTCAAGAGGACATTTTGGATATACACTGAGCCACCCAATCAGAATAATATGCCCAGGTTGAAAATTTTCACAGCAACTCAACTGAGTCATCAAGTGACATCAATCATGCGCAATTTGAAGAACAATTCAGCTGCAATATGGGCGAAAATGCGGTGCACAATTCTCCAAATTTGAACCCCAAAGTTTCAGAACCCAATCAGCACCCCACATTGAACCATCATGAGACACGTGCAGGAAAAGATAACACAAATTCCAAAAACCGCAATTCCCGCAAAAAATCGAGTCAGATCAAGGGAACTGACATTGTCACTGAGAGAGTTGGAGTACAGATGTGGAGCATGGCCAAAATGAGCCATGGTGGGTTAGGGCCAGAGGGCCCTCCCAACTGCTCCTGAGGCGCCACAGGCACCTTAGTGTCAATAGGGATGCTAAACATCGCGGGAGCCAGGGCTCAAATGTCCCAAGCCAAAAAGCTGGCATTCCTGAGAAAACCTCTTGTAGACATCTTGGCCATCCAAGAAACCCACTGTCTACAAGGGGAAGAAGGATACTGGTCATCCAGGGTCTCACCATCACCATTGGTATGGACGTCTCACTGTGGGGTGATTGTCCAAAATAACAAAAAATTAAAAATTACAAACTCCTCATCATACCTTCACGGCTGCATCCTAGTAGCAATGATCACATGCCAAGAGGAAACAATCTCAATATCATGCATCTATGCACCATGCACCGCAGCTGAGAGAAAACAATTTCTAGAAACCGTTTTAACACTCACCCTCCCACCAGATAATATCCTGTTGGGCGACTTAAACTGCTGGGATAACCCTGACATGGACTGATGGCCTAACCCCAGGGGATACCCACCGGGGCACATTGAATTCCATACAATGAAGGCATCCCTTGGCCTACAGGATGCCCTCTCCCCCAGATCACCACTCCTTCCCACATGACATGGCTCAACATACGCGAGGGAACGCTCATATCAATGAGCCACATTGATAACATCCTCATTCCGCAACCCCAACAATCAAGAATTTCCAAATTTACAACAAAAAAAGTCAATTTTTCTGACCACCGACTTGTTTTGGTGCAGCTATCTCCAACCTGAACCCACACACAGGTGTCACCCTGGAGAAAGCTACACCCAGAAAATATAAAATTGCCTGAGATATCCAATTGGGTTGAAAACAAGGCTATGAACCCAGAATTCACAGCCCCATTCACTTCAGATCCCATCATAACCTGGGCAAATTCCAAAAAGGAACTAATCAACATAACCTGGCATCTCACATCACATAAGTACACCGCTAACACAGCCACAATCAGTTGTACCCTGGTGGAACTGGACCACCTCAAACTAAACACCCCAAGATCTGGTTATAGCCCCAACTGGGGACGCAAATGGGTGGAAATATCCGCCTGACTAAACACCCTCATCTTTGAGCACCAACACAGAATCAAAGTATTGAACAAAGGTAAATTCATAAAGGAAGGCGAAACATGTTTGACATATTTCTTCTGCCAATTCCACTCCCGCGGCAACCAGCCCACATGCACACAGATCCACAAGACTGACGGCACCGTTGCAACTGACCCTGAGGAGGTCAAGGCGGAAGTACACCACTATTACACTGAATTATACTGCAATACGCCAACAGACCCACAAAAAATCACAAAATTTATATAAACCACCAGAATACAAAGCACACTGCCAGACTACAATATACTAAATATAATTACATGGGAGGAGCTTTGGGACACAATCCGCGGTGCACCACGTAGGAAATGCCCAGGGCCTGATGGGATACCCTATGAACTTTACAAAAAATATTTTCAGCAAATTGCCCCCCTCCTATTGGCGTCTATGAACCAGTGCTTTCTGGATACACGCCTCCTACCTGAGGGCCATGAATCATATGTCATAACCTTGTATAAAAAGGGTGACAAATTGGACCTGGCCAACTGGCGTCTAATCGCACTTTCTAATACTGATACAAAAATTTTAACAAAAATTTTAGCAGCCAGATTAGGCACAATAGCCTCTAACGTCCTGTCACCCAACCTGTTTGGGTTTATACCAGGGCGCTCAATCTGGAACAACATACACCCTGTTGCAAACATATGTCAGTCCAAAAACTGGAGCCCTGATCTTCTTAGACCAGGAAAAGGCATATGACCGCGTTATTTGGCCATACCTAAAGGAATGCCTACACGCTTTCAAACTCCCACCCAGATTCATAAGCTGGGCGATGCTCCTTACAGAATCTGCAACCATGGCTGTATGTGGCCCTGGATTCCTAACAAACAATATCAAACCACACAAAGGACTCAAACAAGGGGATCCCCTCAGCCCACTGTTGTATAATTTTAGTTTTGTTCCACTCCTCCGCGTAACTGACTCACGCCTCATGGGCATAACTGCACAAAGCCATCCAACAGTCAAGATACTGGCCTTTGCGGATGACTGTGTGGCAGGTATAGCTAACAACAATGATGCCTGACATCTGGAACGCACCCTATAGTAATACTCCATGGTGAGCAACGCATTGCTCAACAAAAGGAAGACAGAAATCATTCTCTTAGGCAAGTACACTAACAACTAGGCTACAACACCAGAACCTCATACCTCCATACGAAGGAAAAACCCACTCATCTTACCCTTTGCATCACCTCCCACCACCACTCCTGTCCGCCACCTTGGGATATGGCTGGAAACAGGGGGATATGCCAATGAGACAATGGAAAGCAACCTAATACAGCGGGTATCCAACCGCGTCGCCTCCCTCAAGGGAAGATCCCCAGGACCAATGAGACGAATAACAATTGCTAACTCACTCATCCTCCCAATACTATGGTACCCTGCCAACACAATCACCTTCTCACCGACTTTTATAACTTCAATCCGCGCGCTCATCCAGGGCTGGCTGTAGCCCAGATCCCATCCTCCCATATGGATGGAAACACTCTTTGGCCCACGCTCAAGCAGAGGCATAGGATTAATAGATTTTGAGAGCCACGCCAACCGCATCCTGGGTACCTGGATAAAAAACGTCTTTGCCCCAGACCTCCCGCAACAACACTGGTCAAGGGCAGCGAGGACTAACTTCGCACAGGCGCTCAAATTAAAAAACCCACATAGCCCACCCAGAATACTATCATACCTTACTAAACACCCTACCGCAATGGGCCTGCATGGAACCCACTCTCACTTCAAACGCATCCTCTGAGCCATCCACCGCATGGGATGGACCGTAGAGAACACTGGCACTGTGCAGGGAAGGGGACGACCCAGCCCCCACTTCAAATTAAGAAATCCAGAAAACTACCTCCAGAGAGACATGCTTGCTATGACCCCAACCATTGCTAGAATCAAATACCTAGATGTGTTGGCATTTCCTATGACTTAATCACACAGAGGGCAGTGTGGAAAATGACGCACCACCCACTCCTACAACTGAGAGTAAGAGCAAACGCCTGGCGCTGTCTGAGAAGGACCTATAGGATGGCGGACCGCTCCAATTCCCTCCACGCAACCTGCGCAGTATGTGGAGGGGAAGGCTCCCTACACTACCGCCTAGAAACATGCCCCCCAACCAAAGCCATATGGCAGGAAGTCACGCTTGTTTAAGCTCCAAAAAGAGAAGGAATTTTCTATATTAAAGAGTCTCCTTGCGCTCCAGATTGAGTCACCAATCCCATCTACCCTCCGCTCCCTAATGATAACCATTGCAATGTGGACAATCCACACCATTGCCTTAGATGCATTCAAGGGCACAGTCCCAACCATCCATGGGGTTATCAACAGGTTCCACGTACACTTACTGGAGCACTTCCAAGCCTGGCTCTATGGATATATGAGGTCAAGGCAACAGGCGCTCATAGAATCGTGGTTCCCACTTTGGTTCCTCCGCACAGACCCCTTCCTTCACACCTGCTCCATAGCGGGGAAAACTCCCTCAGAGTAGTGCACCAACCCCCCATACCTGGCAGTCCCGCTGGCAACAGGGGTAACCTGAGTACCCTGGGGTGCCCAATTTTATCTATCTTCGTTTTCCACACATACTTGGTAATGCCCATCCCCTGGTTGGCTTGCCTCAGTTAAATAAAAAATTGGGTGTTGTAGCATAACAAGTACAGCCTTAATTGAGAGGCAAGAGCTATAAAGTTCAAAAATTTAAAAACTAGATTTAAATGAGACATAACTAAATTTTACTAAACAAAACTTAAAAAGCAATTTTCTAAACATTTAATATCATAATATCCTAAATATAAAGAAAAATTTAAAACCATCATAAAGCACAATAAATTCAAAATATAAAGTTTAGAATATCTTTATAAGAATGAAAAATCCGTCTATGTTACTAACAATAAAATCTTAATTTTGTAAAGAGGGAAATCAAAGAAATTAAGGGGTGTCCAATTTTATAGTTTAAACAATTGCTAATATTAAGGGAATAAAAAAATTACATGCTAGAGTCTGTGGCATACAATGAGAGGCTGCTATCCAGTTTTTACTCAAGTTAGTAATCTAATAATTAGTCCCATATCATAGGGATTGGTAAAACAAATAGCCAGAGATTTAAATTAAGTGTATCTGTCATATTAATGCTAACAAAATTTTTTACTTAACCCAAAAATTTCATTAAAAACAAAGGTGCTATTGAGAAACACTCAAATTTAGGGGTACATTTTTGACCCATGAGAAAACTCTTCTTGAAACCCCCATTTCAATATGTTTATTTATGACACTAATGCTTTAAATGATCAAAATATCATTTATTTTGATCATATTGTGGGGAAGGCTGACCAGGGGATGGACACTTCCAAAAGTAAACTCAAAATAAAACGAAACTTAGTAACTGGGAGGGCACCCCCAGAGAAGCGATGCTATCTCCTGTTGCCAGCGGGGATGCCATTATGAGGAGGAGGGGGGAACGCGTAAAGGGGCCATAACCACAATTGAACACGTGTGGAGGAAGGGGTCCGAGTTGATGAACCAAACTGGGAACCAGGAGGAGACCAACTGATGGCGACGTGGTGGGAGGTATCCAAACATGAATGCTTGAAAGTGGTCCACCAAATGGGACTGGAATCTGTGGACAGCTTCTGGGAGGGTGGGGGTGGAGCCTGCAATGGCATCCAAGACAAATTGTGTGGATAGTACACATGGCGATTGCAACCACCAGAGCATGGAGGGAGGGTGGAAGAGGGAAAATCATGGATAGAGCAAACATATCCCTTGACAGACTGAAGGGATGTGCCTGATCCTGGCAAAGCAGAAGTTGAACCTCGCGCCATATCACTTTAGAGGTAGGGCACTTCTCCAGGTTGTGGAACAGCGTTCCATACTGGCCACACATGACGCAGGATGAGTGTAAAGCATTAGAGCACTCAGCCATATGGTACACCCACCTCAAGCAGCGCCACACATGGGATCATATATGAGGCAGCAACAGGGGGTGGTGTGCGTACTTCCAAATTGTCTTCTGGGTCTCAAGGGAATAAGGGTTGTCCATCATGTCCAGGTAGTCCACCCTGGATAAGACATGGGGCCGTGTGGGGATCACGCCATTTTGGATGGGTAGCCCCTGTACCTCCTTTGTGAACTGAGGAGAGGGGCGGCCTCTCTAGGCTGTGTGTCCACAAATACAGATTCTCCACTCAGCGCTCCGCATGGAGAGGAGGATTCATTTGAAGTGGGGTTTAGTACCATGAGGACCTGCAGCCGATGGGTGGGAAGCCAGATATTTCATCAAGGAGTGAGGGTTTGACAGATTGGTAAGGCCCAGGGCGCGGGAGAAGTTGGAGTGGGCTGCGCGGGACTGTGTTGGGAGGGGAGCATAGGGGCGGTGATGGCTGCAATCCAGGTGCCCAGGATCTTGGCAGCATGGGCTTTAAAGTCAAGCAGGCCCATGCCGCCATGACGACGAGGGCCAAATATGACCTCAAGCCGCACTGGCAGTGGACGGCCTGACCAGAGCCACCCTTGTAGAAGGGCATACATAGATTTGAAAAAACCTGGGGAGAAGGCGATAACGTGGGCTCCAAACCAGACTTTGGAGAGGAGCATAGAGTTGGCCAAAACAACCCTGCCAGTAAGGGAAGTAGGGTGGGCTCTGAGAGAAGCGATGCACTTCGTCACGTTGTCTAGAATATAACTTTCCATTACTGCCGAGGCATACCCGCCTGCCTCCACCCATACGCCCAGATGGCGGACAGGCCCTATGGTAGGGCGTGGCATGAAGGGGAGCACAAGTGGGGCGGTGTGGGGTGAGCAGGGAAGGCGAGCACGTGTGCGAGCAGATGGGTCAGGATGGGCACTGGTCGCTGGGGCCCAGCAGGTTTGATACCAACCAAGGAGGATGATTTCAGTTTTAAAGGCGTTCAGTGCAGCATTACATATCCGGGACTACCTGAATGAGAGCTTCAAGCGCGCGTGCATCTTGATTATTAGACACCCTGACCACACAATCATCTGCAAACGCCATCATCTTGACTGGGGCTTGGCCTGGTGCATGGACCCTAGTGAGGCGGGCATTTACGTTTTGAAGTAGTGGGTCAAGGATGAAGTTATATAAAAGTGGGCTAAGGGGGTCCCATTGGCATAGGCCCCTTTGAGGGTGGACTACTTACGTGAGGAAGCCAGGGCCACTCTCTGCCATTGTTGCAGATTCCATAAGCGTCATCACCCAGTTGATGAAGCGAGGGGGTAAGCGGAATTGGCGGAGGCAGGCCCTGAGATATTCCCAGTTTACTTTATCATAGGCCTTCTGTTGGTCCAAAAATACTAGTGCCCCAGAGGCTGTGGATTGGCATGTGTTAGCAACAGAGTGCACATTGTCCCAAATCGACCATCTGGGTATGAAACCAAATTGTTCTGGGGAGATGGTGGCAGAGGCTACAATCCCTAGATGGTTAGCCATGATTTTAGAAAAAAAATTTTTGTATCCATGTTAGTTGAAGAAATGGGGCTCCAGTTGGCTAGGTCTAGCTTATCCCCTTTCTTGAATAGTGTGATGGTGAAGGCCTCCTGCCCTTCTGGTAGAAGGCGCGTATCCAGAAGGCTTTGGTTAAGGGAGGCAAGCAGCAGTGGGGATAGATATATGAAGTACTTCTTATAGAACTCATACGGAATGCCATCAGGGCCTAGGCATTTCCAATTTGGTGCACCGCAGATGGCAGACCAGAGTTTGTTTGGAGTAATCAAATTCATTAACTCTAGGTATTGGGAAATGGTGCGGATGTGAGTGCTATTGAGAACTTTCGCCATTTCAGCTGGCTGAATTGGATCAGATTGGTACAACTCGGAGTAATACTTTTATATTTCAATTACCACTTTGGCTGGCATATCCACGACGGAATTGTCCGACCTCCACACCTGTGTGCAGGCCACACTCTGGCGCAGTGCAAAGAATTTTTTGAAAAAATAAGCGGAGCATGTGTCACCCTCTGTAATGTGTTTGGCCCTGTACTGAACACAAACCCAATGTTTGTGTTGCCTTTCAAGCGCGTTGAGGTGGGCAGCTGCTTCTTCCCACTTCCAGCCCCAAGCAGGGCTGTAGCCTGTGGCTGGGATGTTGGATTCCAGGTGTGCCAACTCTGCCAGGGCGCGTGAGATGATGGCTGATGTAGCTCATGAGCGTCGGGAGGAGAGGTGGCGAGCATGGTGGATGGTATCCACTTTGAAGGCTGACCATGTGGAAATTGGGTCCATGCAAAATGGTTTAATAAACTCTTTTGCCAAAGTTGTAGATTCCACTAATGTGGAAAATCCTGGTGATGCGAGTTTGGGTGGGCGGAGTTTGCACCAATGTGGAGCCCTGGCTACTGTGACAGGTAAGTGGTAGGTTATTGAGACCGGCCAGTGATTGGAGAAATCAATTTTTGATGTGTGGAAGTGGAAAATATGGGATTGAAATTTCACTGGCGCAAGGACAAGGTCGATGTGGGACATGGACCTTAGTTGGCCATTGTGGACATGGGGGCGCGTCATGTTCTCAAGCAGTGGAGCTTGCTGCGGCAGCGCGTCTAATAACCCAAGGGTGGCCTTTAGAACGCGAAGTTCTACATGACCCTGGGGGCGTGGGATGAGGAAGGCCAGTGGTTCATGGATAGGTTTAACCAACAGTTCATGTCGCCAACTACAAAAGGGTCAGGGGGTAATGGAAGGGATTTGACTGATGAGAAAAATTCCTGACACTCTTGTGCACAGTTTGGGGCATAAATGTTGACAATAGCGTGCACCACGTTGGCCCATAAAAATGTGACAACAAGGACTCAGTCATCAAGGAAAGATTCAGACAATAAAAATTTAAAAAAATTGTTTTTCTGAACAAGCATCCCACAGTGCTTAGACCAGAAGGAATGAGAAGGGAGGAGCATGGTTTTCCAAGCATATTCAGAACCTCGCGGACAGTGGGACTCCTGGATGGCCAGGATGTCCATGGGAATTTTTTTTGTAAAAAACTCAGTTTCCTAGCCCAGGATGGCAAGGCCTTGAGTCTGGCAATGTTTAACATCCCTAAAGTGAAGGCTTCCCCCATTGCACCTTAGGTGTGAGGGGGTGGGCACCTGGGCCCACCAGCCTCCTCTGGATCCCCATGGGCCTTCATGGTGGCGCGGGTGTTTGCAGCAACGCTATCAGGAAGATTTGTTAATTTTAGCAGACAGGTTCGCGTTGGCTTTTGCCTTTGCTTTTGGTTTCCCCGCTGTCAATTTTTTTTTGCAGTGTGGACGAGTTTGGTGCACCAACATTTGGGTCAAAATTTTTTTCAGGTAGGTTGGAGACCAAATCAGTTCCAATCAGGGCTTGGTTGCAAAGGTCAGGTGAGATCGAGTTGCCCATAAGATCCTCAGATTGGGTGGCCCAATCAGCTTGAGCATCCTAATCTGATTGGTTGAGGGATTTCTGAGTTGCTTCTGCCGTGAAGGTTTCAATGTCCTTCTGGCGTTGGGAGTGTGGGATACCAGAGGCGACCTTGGCCGCTTCCTTGGCCGCGGCCCTGCGGGCCTGTTTGGCCTTCTTTCACTCTTGAGGGGAGATAGGCTTTACTAGTAAGTAACAGCCTTGTGCTTCCCATGGGAAGGCCTCTTTGGTACTGGTGGTTGGTTTATAGTGAGCCTCCCCGTTGGTCATGGCCGCCAAGGGGTGCTCTTGGAATGTGATGCCCTATTTGGTGGGGCATGCATGTGCCTTATGGCCAAATGCATCACAGTGGGTGCAGATGGGGGGTGCGCTGTCTACGGTTACCCAGAAAGGGTGGGTGGTATGCCCTTTGATATTAATAAAAGTGGAGTGCGGGATCTGGGTTAGGTCCTTTGCAATCTCCTCAGTTGGGGTCAGAACTGCAATGGCTTTGCCAGTGCACAGGTGTGACATCTGTGTAAAGCGTTGCATCTTGAAGGATTGTATTTCTCCGTATACTGTTAGACCAGCTTTCAGGTGCTGCTCCAGAATGGCACGCTTGACTGTAGTGGGCAAAAAGTCAAACGTGAGGAAAATTTGGCTGGATTTTGTCCATCTGGTGCGCTTGGTTTCGATGACCTGCTGCCCTTTGGGGAGATCAATCACAACGCGCACTGCAGCAGCTTTGTATGCTGCCTCCTTGTTTTTGAAACCAAGATCCAGCCAACCACATGACATGGAGTGAGGTGCGATGTACACTGCAGTCGGGAAATAAGTGTGCACATCCCCACAAAATTTTTCCCACAAAACTGTTTGTTGGATATCCAGGAGCACCCAGACTCCATATTCCACCGATGAGAGTGGTTGTGAGTGCAGCGTGTTGATTTACTGGTTACATTGCGCCTGCCATGTGAGGATATCTGGGGAAATAGTAACCTCCAGTTTTTTAATTTTATCTAATCCGCCAGTTTCTCCAGGGCATTTGCAAACGTTGGAAGTCGCGGGCCTACTACCTGTGCCTTTTACCCTACTTTCCCAACTGCTCCCTGACATGGGCGCAGACTAATCTCCTCTGTGAGATTATCAAACTAAATTCAGACTTTAATTGAATAAGTTGCAAAAGTGATTGCAACAAGAGAGAAAAGTTTTCTAAAATAACATTTAAATCCCATTAAAACTAATCAGTGAGAAAAAATTTTTATGAGAATCTAAAGACCTTTTAAAGGCATTGGCCAGTCTAACATATTGATGATGGAGACGTTTATATACCCTGACCACCAAATTAAGTTGACAGTGATCAAAAATGACATCAGAAAACACTCAAGTAGAAAATAGTGGTACAGATGACTATGTGAAAAATGTTGCAAAAAATGCCTCAGAGGAACCCCTTTTATGCCCTCGGTTTTAATGCTTAATTGTCTAAAATACAAAATCACATTCAAAGAGAGTTTTCCCATTTTTTACAAAGCTTAGAGATGAAAATATCATTTGAATGGGAAGTGGATTGATTTTGAAAACTATTGATTAAAACTATCAATGTAACCATGCAGACACAAGAGCCAAAAGGGTCATGAGAACACTAGGAGCATTCAGAGCAGCAGCCACGCATGTGAAAGCACACCAGAGCTCCTTACATAAATTTTTCTATTCTTGTTGTGTAAGGCTGGCCATAGGAAGGACACTTCTAATAAACACCAACTACAAAATACAAAGAAAACTAGGGGTACCCCAGAGGAGCCGAGGATACTCCTGTTGCCAATTGGACTGCCATTGGAAGGAAGAGGGGAGTGACAGGGGAGTCCTGGGCTGAAATTGAACATGAATGAAGAAAAGGGTCCAATGAGAGGAACCAGATAGGGAACCAGGATGACACCAACTGGTGTTGTTGGAATGGCTGGTGCCAAACAGCCAAGCTTGAAAATGATCCATGAGGTGGGAGTGGAAGTGACGCACAGCTTCATGAAGGATTGGGGTAGTGCCAGACAGTGCGTCAAGGACAACAGTGTGGATTGTCCATAGTGCTATTGCAACAATTAAGGTGCAGAGCGATGAATGGATAAGGGAGGTCATGGAAAGGAGAAGATGTCTCTAGACAGGCTGAAAGCCTGCTCACACTCTTGGCAAAAGAGGTGCAAAACATCCCGCCAGATCGCCTGTGCTGGTGGGCAATCTTCCAAGTGATGGACCAATGACCCATAACGACTGCGCACAATGCATGAAGATTGAGAGTCATTAGACCACTCCACAGTGTGGTACACCTTTCTAAGCATCTCCACACATGGGCGCAAATCTGGGGCTGTAATAGAAGATGGTGTGAGTACTGCCAAATGTCCTTCTGGATCTCAAGAGGTTACAGGATGTCTAGCTTGTCAAGGTAGTCCACACAAGTAATTTGGGAGGGACATTGTGTAATGGGTGGGTTCACGCCAATACGCAAAAGAACAAATTGGGTAGTAAGAACCATGTTACTGACCATACTAGGTATAGGCCTGCAGAGGCCCATACCCAAACCCAACCGCCATGTTTTGTCATCGCCACGTATTCTTGTACCACTGTTCCCACAACGCTGCAAATCAACAGCAGATTTTGGGACCAGGAAAGGGCCAAGAATGATGCCAATGACACACCAAGCTCACTGGTTGAGCTCATAGTTTTGATCCAATCCGCTTATAATTCTTTTAAATAAAATTGATATTTTTCAAGCAAGCAAATATCCTTTATTCAAATTTTATTTTTCCTCATAGAAGATGCAACTGCCCTACAGAACCGTGATGTCCTCCCCTAAATAGCGCACTGCTAATATGGAATAAGCCTTTCTTTTGGTTAAGCTCTTTCAAGCACTGACCACCACATTGTTAGAAAAGATTCCCCATCCCACTGGATCACCATCCATACTGCTCGTATGCCCATTGTCATTCCACGGATGTGATTTGGGTTCAGGGTGGCGAATTTTCCCAGCTCCAAACGTACTGAGTTTGATGCCTGTTTAATCAGGACCCATTTGGATTGAACGCCACTTGATCTGAAGCAATGTACAGATCAAGTGCCTCCTGATCCATTACATCAACCCCCTGTGAAGACCAGAACTCCCAGACCTTCTATGGGCATCGCGCACAGTCCTCCTTCATTTGTCACATCGCCTCCTCCACTGGATAGCCCTTCCACTTCACCAGCAGCTGCTGCCGGCCTCTCACCCATTTTGCATCCAGTATCTGTTCCACCTAATATTCTGGCACCTCACCCTCCCTAGGATTCATCAGTCCCGGATGCTCTGGCCTCTCCCCCCTGAATGCCTGTAGCTGGGAAGCATGGATTACTGGATGGGCTCTGGAACCTACTGACAAACTCAACTCAAAGGCGACCCAATATATGGCTTGAATGATCTGGTATGGGCCCAAAAACTTTGGACCCAGCTTTTGACTCTGACCAGGATGGCATATTTCTTGGCTGCCACCAATACTTAGTCCCCAGGCATAAACGTTGGATATGGCGCCCTTCAACGATCTGCATGTCACTTCTGCCAAGATACCGCCTGCTCCAAGTTCCCTCATAGATTCTTCCTGATATACGACATGGTACACAACATCTCATCCACCCCCTGACATATGCCGCCTATGGATCCCCTGTTTGATCTGAGGTTAAGTCCATGTTTTGCAAAGAATGGCGATATTCCTTTTGAGGCTTGAGAGTGATTGTTGTAAGTGAACTGGGCCATATGAACCCAAGAAACCCAGTCATCCTGTCAATTGGACATGTAACACTGAAGATACTGTCTGAGTATCTGATTCACCCTCTCCATTTGTCCATCAGATTGCGGATGGTACGCTGAGGACTGACCAGGCCTGATTTCCAAATTTTCCAGTAGACTCAACCAGAATTTTGAGACAAATTGTGGGCCTTGGTCCAAAATGATCTCCTCAGGTAATCCATGTTGGAAGAACACCTCATTGTTGAAAATCCTCACAGCATCCTTTGCCAAAAAACTCCCAGTACATGGGAAGAACTTAGCATATTTGGTAAATCTATCTATGATCACCATAACTGCGTCCTTCCCCTGCACCTTTGGGAGTCCCACTATAAAATTGACACTAATCAAACTCCAAGGGGATTGTGGTATCATCAGAAGATTCAACTTACCTGATGGTGGTTTTCTCAATGGCTTTGACTTCACACATACCAAACAATCCCACACGTACTTCTGGACATCCTTACAAAGGCATGGCCACATATACTCCCGCCGCACCAATTCCATTGTTTTCCCCACTCCCAGGTGACCCACCAGTGGATGATCATGAGAAGCCCGGATTACCTCCCATCATAATGATGGGTTAGACACCCATACACATGACTTGTGGTATAGCACATTAACCCTCTTCATGAAATCTGTATGGTACCCTTGCAGCTGGCCCTTTATCATCTTGACTTTCAGCCTCTGGGTGAATTCCGCACTCCTCTGCTTCTGGAGAACTTCCTTCCCCAACACACTTCCACTATCCTCAATCATCGCGAATTAGTCTGTCAGAACATCGTAGCCATGTTGAACTCCTCCAAAATCCTCCTTCTCATACACAAAAGCCCCATCTCAACTCAACTAATCCGCCATGACATTCGAAGCTCCAGGCCTGTACTCCACCCAGAAATCATATCAGACCAGCTTCACATGCCATCTGGCCTGCCGCTGGTTCATCTTTCTGGGTTCATAATATTACTCCAAGGCTTTGTGATCAGTCGGATAATGAAAGGATGCCGGGCATAGAGCAGGTGATGTTGCCATTCATTCAAGGCCGCCATCACTGCCAACAGTTCCTTATCATATATCTGGTAGTTTGTTTCCACAAGGAGCAACTTATGGCTAAGTAACACACAGGATGCTTCAAACCGTCTTCCCCTTCCTGAAGCAATACTGCTCCCACAGCATAATTTGAAGCATCAATCTCAACCATAAATGGTTTCCCAGAGTCCTGATGGGCCAGTACAGGTGCAGTAAGTAACTTATCCTTCAGTAATTAAAATAAACGTGCTCTTCCTCTCCCATATGAATGGAACTTCATGGGTTAAGCGCATGAGCGGTAAGGCCATCTGGAAAAGACTCTTCACAAACTGAAGAAGAAAGTTCAATGTTCTCAAAAACTTTGCACCACTATCTGATCCGTGGGGGCTTTCCATGCCTGCACCGCCCAGAGCTTATCTGGACATACTCCCAATCCATTCCAGAATATTACGTTGCAAAGGAACATTACTGAGCTTCAGTTGATTTTGCACTTGGAGGGCTTCAACCATATACCCATACAGCTGATTGCCACCAAAACTTCCCAGACATCTTGTACATGCTTCTCCTGGGACCGCGAGAATACTAGAATATTGTCCATATAAGTTGTGCAGAATTGACTGATCATCCCTCCAAGGACATGGTTGATCATCCACTAGAACACCACCGGGGAATTCCTCAGCCCAAATGGCATCACACAATATTGGTACACCCCTATGTGGCACTTGAAAGCTGTGTATTGCTGGTGCTCTGGTCTCACTGGTATCTGATTAAATGCATCCACAACATCGAGCCCTATAAACATCCTGCATCCAGTAAACATCAGAAGAATATCCTCCAACAGGGGCATCGGATATGGATCAGGCTCCATGACCATATTTAAGCGTCGGAAATCCACACATGGGTGTAAATCACCACTCGCCTTTGGCTTTAGCAATACAGGAGACACCACCGGAGACATGGAAGGCTCAATTAAACCTTTGTTCAACATTGACTCCACATGGCCCTCCAATGCTTCTCTGGTCTGTTCATCAAGAGCATAGACCGGGCATCCCCTGGGAAGCTTTGACTCCTTTTTGAAATGGAATGAAAATGCAAAAGAGCCTGTAGGGGAAAAAGGCAAGCTTCTGATGGGACCAAAGACATCAACAAATTCGCTATATTTGGGTGGTAACTCTACCTCCTGCATCCCTCCTAAGCTCCTGCTTCCGCTTATGACGTTGCCCCAAACTTCATCTTCCATGTCATCTGAGGTCCAATCTGTGGTGACAAGGTAATTATCTTATGAAACAAATCAATCCATGGCTGGAAATGATGCCACCATTGCAACCCCAGCACCATGGGATGGTCTAGATTCCGGTTTACACAGAATTTCTCCTTCAACCAAAAACAGGTTCTGCCAAATGACAATCAGGGGCTCCAAAACCCAGGTTGGGGCTCTTCTTGACACTGATAAATACTACCTCAGGACCCCTTCTCATCTCCAACTTCAAACATTCCGCTAAGGCAAACTCCACATAATTTTCCTCAGCCTCTGTATCCACCAGGGCCAGCATATTCTCTATCCAACCATGCAAGTATAACTCCACCGGAATAAATAACCTAGGATAAAGTGAAGAAGAAGAATTATTGTTAGAAGCATTATCAGATTGCAAATTCGCAGGTAAGATAGATCAGGGACTATACCTCTTCTCAGGTCCCTGGCCTTTTCTTCCCAACTCCTCACCGCTTTCCTGGCAGAATCCCATGGCATTCCTGAAGTTCTGGGGAGATCCCTGCCAACATCCTTGTCCTCTGCTGGCCACAACGGGTGACTGGATCCTTACCAAGGACTTCAAATTTTCTTTCCAGTTATGCTCCAAAGCCAATTGTTTCTTATCTGCACCACCAAAGCAATTGTCTCCTCCAATGAACCCTGAACTTTAGCAGCCGCCATGGTGGCCAACATGTCCACTTGCAGCCCTTTTCTGAACATTAGCAATGATTGTGAATCTAAGACTCTCGCTGCTTTCACCAATGGGCGGAAAATCCGCCCATATTCTTCCACCAATCCAGGGACCTGACAAACTTTCAACAAAGCTGACCATGCCTCATCCTGCACCTCATCTGGACAGGCCACCCAGTCAATGCAGTCCACACAATCATCCATGGATCTGAAAAGGCGACCTTGATCCTCAACCAACTCTTGCACCCACCTGGCAAGTTTCAGGGGTAGTTCCTCCACGATTTGTGCAATCTGTAATGAGAAAGGGGTCTCCCCACCCATTGCTTGAGCCAACCGCGCCTGAAAACGGATCAATGAAGCCACTTGGTGGATCTTCTTTAAAGCTTTTGTGGGCAAAGAAGCCTGATCTTTTGGGGATGTAGGTCCCCCCTGGCATTCCTCCACCTTGATGGGTCTCAAACAACACACTCAAATCACCTCTAAAATTACAAATGTAAGCAAGAAGCTCACCATCACCACTGTCAACACATGGCGGTACCATTCCTCCCCTCCTGGAGCCATCACCTCTTCTTGGGGCCCCATAAGACTGACAAAAAAGTAATAGAGTTGCGTCTGATGTAACGGGCGGGTTTGTCCCAATATGCAACGAATGAATTAACAGTAAGAGCCATGTTACTGACCATACTAGGTACAGGCCTGATGAGGCCCATCCCCAAACCTGACTGCCATGTCTCATTATTGCCACATATTCTCATACCACTGTTCCCACAACGCTGCACATCAACAGCAGATTCTGGGACCAGGAAAGGGCTGAGAACAACGCCAACGCCACACCAAGCTCACTGTTTGAGCTCATAGTTTTGATCTGATCCACTTATGATTCTTTTAAATAAAATTAATATTTTTTGAGCGAGCAAATATCCTTTTTTTAAATTACATTTTTCCTTGTAGAAGATGCAACTTCCTTACAGGGCCGCGACCTCCTCCCCTAGATAGTGCACTACTAATATGGAATAAGCATTTCTTTTGGTTAGGCTCTTTTAAGTCCTGACCACCACATTGTTAGCAAATATTCCCCATCCCACCGGATTACCATCTATGCTGTGCATAAGCCCATCATCATTCCGCGGATGTGATTCAGGTTTGGGATAGAGAATTTTCACAGCTCTGAACTTACCAAGTTCGATGCCCATTGAATCAGGGCCACATTTGGATTGAATGCCACTCAATATGAAACAATTTATGGATCAGGTGCCTCCTGATCCGTTACACATTAGGGTACCATGTTTAAAACAGCTTGCTCCTGGAATTCTTGTTTAAAATGGAGAGCAGGGATATCCTTTTTTGGCAATGTGAATACTGATACTGATTCTCCATTCAGCACTCTGCATGGAGAGGAGAATACATTTGAAGTAGGTCAGTGTCCCATGCAGGCCCACAGCAGAGGGATGAGCGGCAAGATAGCTTAACAGAAAATGGGGGTGGTTAGGATTTTTGAGGACAAGGGTGCAGGAAAAGCTGGAGCGGGCTGCGCGTGACCAGTGGTGGTCTAGGGGTGTGTATTTGGTGACCATAGCAACCCAGGTGCCAAGTATTTTGGTGGCATGTGCCTCAAAGTTGAGCAGACCCATACCACCACTATGGCGAGGGCCTAACATGACTTCCAGGTGCACAGGGGGAAGGCCTAACCAAAACCATCCTTGTAGAAGGGCATATAAAGAGTTGAGGAAAGAGGGGAAAAAGGCGATAGTGTGGGCCTCAAACCAGAATTTGGACAGGAGCATAGAGTTAGCAAACACAACCTGGCCTGGGAGGGTAGTCTGGTGGGCTTTTAAAGAAACAATGTACTATGTGACATTGTTGAAGATTTGGTGCTCCATTACTTGATGAGGCGTATCCTCCCGCCCCCAACCACACTACCAAATGACGTACTGGACCAACAGAGGGTCTTAGCACAAAAGGAAGCAAAATCGGGGTAGTATGGGATGGAGGAGCAAGAAAACCAGAGAGCTAGCTGCCGAAGCAGGCTGACTATGGGGTGCTGGTGACCAGCAAGCTTGGTACCTTCCAAGTAGAATGATTTCAGCTTTGGAGGCATTGAGGGTGGCGTTACTAATTCTGGAGTAACCCTGGATAGTTGCCTTTAGTGAACGTGCATCATGGTTGTCTGACACCTCAACCACACAGTTTTCAGCATATGCCAGAATCCTAACAGGTGCTTGGCCTTGCACATGGACACCAGCAAGGTGGGCATTCACATTATGTAACAGTGGGTTGAGGCTGAAGTTGTATAAGAGAGGGCTTAAAGGGTCCCCTTGGCAGAAACCTCTTTGAGGGTGAACCACTTCAGTGAGAAAACCATGACAACGCACAGCCATTGTGGAAGACTCCATGAGCAACATCACCCAATTGATGAACCGGTGGTGGAGGTGGAATTTGTGGAGGCAGGCTTTAATATAATTTCATTTGACCCTATAATAAGCTTTTTGTTGGTCTAAGAACACAAGTGCCCCAGTAGCTGAGGATTGGCAAACATTGGATATGATTAAATGTTGTACCATATTGACTGCTTGAGGATGAAACTGAATTGCTCAGAGGAGATTACTACAGAAGCAACTTTTCCTAGGCAGTTGACCATTATTTTGGTTAATAACTTAGTATATGTATAAATAATTGATATGAGCGCCAATTCGCCGAGTACAGCTTATCCCCTTTCTTATACAGCCTTATCATGTATGCCTCCTGGCCCCAGGAAGGAGGCACGTTTCTAAAAGACAGTTGTTCATTGAGGCAAGCATTAGTGAGGAGAAATAATTAAACTATTTTTTAGAACTCATATGGAATCTCATCTGGACCTGAACACTCATGTGCGGTGCACCATAAATGGCATACCAGAGTTCATCCTGAGTAATCAAATTCATTAACTCCAGGTATTAGGAAATGGTGCGGATATGCGCACCAATGAGAAACTTATCAATTTTGGCAAATGTGGCAGGTTTGGACTTATACAACTCGGAGTAAAAGTTTTGAAATTTGACTGCCACTTCAGCTGGAGTGTCTGTGACGTACTTGTTCAGCTGGCTCTCCTGTGTGCAGGACAATTTCTGTTGCAGTGCAAAGAATTTGTGGAAAAAGTAGGTGGATCACGTGTGCCCCACCATTATATTTTTTGCCTTGAACTGAATACAAACGTGATTCTTGCGTTGTCTTACAAATGCGTTGAGGCAAGTAGACACTTCTTCCCACTTAAAACCACAAGCTGAGATGAACCCTGCAGCAGAGTCATTAGACTTCAGGTGATCAACTTACTCTAGCATGCGCTTAATGACTGCTGAAGTGGCTTGAGAGGGACGCAATGAGATGTGGTGTTCCTGAAGGATGGTGTTTGCCTTTGAAGATTGACCAGGTAGTGACTGGATTAGCACCAAACAGTGTGGCAAACTCTTATGAAAAAGTTTTGGTCACCCACGCTGAGAACACTGGTAATGTAATCACAGCCAATTGAAGTTTAAACCACTTTGACACCAGTGCATCTGATCTTGATAAAGTGATAGAAATTGACACCATGCTATGGTTGGAGAACTCAATTTTTGTTGTTGTAGAGTGCACAATCTGGGGGTGGAAGTTCAATGGGGAAAGAATAAGGTCAATGTGGGAAGTAGACCTCAGCTGACCTTTGTGCACATGGGGATGGGAAATGTTGGGTAGCAAAAGTTCATGCTTGGGAAGGGTATCAAAAAACCTCAAGGTGGCTTTTAGAATGCGGAGTTTGACATTCCCCTCTTGGGGGTAGGCGTTGAAGGCCAGTGGTTAGTATCCAGGTTGGCCTAGCAGTTCAGGTCGCCCACCACAAAGGGATTAAATAGAAATGGGAGGTAAGTTATGGCTAAGAGGATTCCCAGTGAGCCTGCACACAGGTTGGGGCGTAAAATTAACAATAGATTGCACTTCATTGTCCCACAAAAAGGACATGACCAGCACTTGACCATTAAGGTATGAAATTTTTGACATAAATTAAAGATTATGGGTCGCATGTATAAGCACCCCACAGTGCAGCGACCAAAAAGAAAGTGAGGTGAGGAGCATGATTGCCCATGTGTCCTCAGCACCATAAAGAAAGTGGAATCATGAATGGCCAGGATGTACATAGATAAAATTTTTAAAAACTCAGTTTCCTAGCCTGGGATGGCAAGGCCTTGAGTCCAGCGGCGTCCAACTTTTCTATTGTGAATGATTCCCCCATCGCACCTTAGGTGCAATGGGAAGGGACCTCTTGCCCTTCCTGTGCTGCTGACTCAGCAGCAGTCCTGGACCATGTATTTGGTGGTTTGTATGAGACCTTGAGGTTATCCTTCACTGTGGGTTTAGTATTGGGTTTGTTGGTAGTTACTTTGGGTCAATTTTTCGCTTTGATGTGCTCCTGAGGTGCACCATCAGAGGCCAACAAAAACTCAGGGGGATTGGGTTGGGGGTATTGGTTTCAATCAGTGCATAGTAATTTTATGTGGGTAAATCTAACTCAAACATCTGTTCTGCAGTTCAGTGGGCCCAATATGATTGGTGAGCAGATTATCAAGCCACTTCAGTTGTGAATGACTCAATTTCAGCTTGGGTATGGACAGGCAGGATCACGGACGCTGCCAATGCTGCTGCCTTGGCCACTGCCTGACGGGCCTGCTTGGCTTTTTTCACTCTTGTGGGGAAACAGGTTTTACCTGAATGTAACACACTTGTGCACCCTTGGGAAGGCGGTATCAGTGTCAATGGCCACTTCATAATGGTAGTAGCGCTTCCCATTGAGTCAAGGAGGATTTTGTTTTAAATGATGCACTCTCTGGAAGGCAGGTGTGCGCCTTATGGCCAAAAGTACAACAAAAGGTGCAGATAGGGGGTGCTTCTTCACCGTAATGTGGAATGTGAGGGATTCCTGCCCATCAATATTTAAAACAGTGGTGTGTGGAATTTGGGAAAAGTCTTCCACGATGACCATGAATTGGGTAATTACTGCAATTGCTTTTCCCATGCACAGCTCCATCATAAGCGTGAAGCGCAGCATTTTGAAATAGTGAAGTTCCCCATAGCTTCTAAGCTCAGCTGAGAGATGGTGCTCCAGAACTGCACGCTTCATCATTGTGGGTGGAAGTCAAGCGGTTCATTTATTTGGTTGGATTTAATCCAATGCTTGTGCTTTGTTTTGACCACTCGTTGATCATCTGGGGATCAACCACCACACACACCTATGCAGTGGTGTCTGCTGCTTGCGTGGATATAAATTTTGATATCCAACCATCCGAAGATCATAGAGTGCAGTACAACATATACAGCAGCCGGGAAGTGTTTGTGCATATCACCAAAAACTTTTCCCTAAGGTGTCGTTAGGTTAATATCCAGAAAACTTGAGCCTCATGATCCACTGACAACAGGGACTGGGAATGTGGAATTTTGATGAAATATTTGCATTTTGCTTTCTAGGCTAAATCTCCAGCAAAATATTTAACGCTGTTTTCTTTGTTTATTTTGGTTAATGGTGTTGCCAAAGAATTTACAAACTTTGGATGGTAAGAATACTGACCCTGTGCCCTTTACTAGGCTCACCCAACCTTTACCTGATGTTAGGTGCACACTCATCTCCTTGTGTTGATTATCAAACTTACCTAGTCTTAAATCAAAACAGTTGCAATTAATGATTCCAACAAGAAAAAAAGTTTACCAGAGCTCCTAACAAAAAATAAAGGGACTCAGATAAAGAGGATCAAAATTTATAATATCTCAAGCCTAAAGCCAAACAGCAAATGCTCAATTGCTTTGTAAGGAATTGCTTTGTTTTTTTATATACCAAGTCCTACTTCAAACACCCCAATTTTCCAAAAACTATAAATACTATCCATTTTCATCTTTTATAAAGTAACATCTTTTATAGAATCTGCCTTTATTACTATCATTCTTATTTGGTGATTATAATACCAAGTATAGTTTTACTGAAAAAGGTTCAGACTTAGCCTTACTGTTGTCAGCAGAGGTTGATAAAGTTCCATTGCAATCTTGAGTAGCCCCTGCTATTTTTAGTTTAAAGCCTTTACCAAGGCTGTACAAGCTAAAAACCATGTGAAAAGACTAGTTACAGACGAATTAGATACCTGAATTTGTCTGATGGTGCATCCTGTAAACAAATAAATGTTTTATTGAAGGTGGCAAATCCTTATCATCAGCACCTCCTGAGCAAGAGACCACTTGGCAATAACTGGTGCCCCTGTAGTGGGCACCTCTAAGTAATTATGGAGAGTTCTAAAACAATACCACGGAAGTTACCATGAGAATTAATTACAAGATATTCGACCCTAAAGATTATGTACAGAATGATTAACAATTTAAAAGATGTGTATAGCTACCTTGATTATAGAGCTAAAATAGCCAGAATATTAACAACAAAGGAAAGAGGTAGGGTACTAGACATGACTCAAATGAGAGAAGTCAGAGTTATCTGGAGACTGAGAGCAATGAACCCATAAAGAGCCTTAACTTAATTTCTACCAAGCTTGAAAGACATGAGAATTAGTTGGATCACTTGAAGCAGGATGTGGACACCTTGCAAGTGCGACGTCTAACACTCTCAGGCCATTGACTACTTTGGAAAGACGCGCTACCAGTATCTATACACCAGTGATGGTAATAAAGCCAACATATTAGATTAAACCTGAAGAAGACCCCAATTTACACTCATACTTGAAGATTAGGTTTAAACCTGGTGGGGTGTGTAGCCAGATTTCTTTATTTTTACAAGATTAGCCTGGATGGAACCAGTGATAAACAGAAAGCTTAACATATACATGAATGTATGAGCTTATAAGCACATGTGGTGCTTGGAGTTATACTTTGCCCCATCACACTTGGGCTGAAGTAAAGAGATTATTATTTCAAAGTTTGGAATCTCACAGGACGTTCTAAAAAGCAAGAATTCCTCACAAGAGAGTAGGGAAGTCTGAATTGATTGGGGTCTAATCAAACTAGTATAACTTTAAGGTACATCAGATCTGGATTACAGAAGCTTTGGATCTAGTCATCGCAAAGGCTGTCTTGCTTAGTTTGCTGGAATATCACCTGCAACTCCAAATTTGCATGACTTTGTCTGTAAACCCTATTGAATCTTTAAAAACAATAAAGGAGGCCTTGATTGACGTTAAGAGCGCATATAAGAAGGAGTCAAGACATCATAACCATCATAATTATCAGCAATTCCACCCTGATATAAAGGCCGTTTATATTGCGCAACGTCATGATGATAATCCTAAGGAAAAAGATTACCTACCAATTGAAAGGAAGTATCTAAATTACGCCAAGTTTTATTGCAAAAACTACCAGCAAGAGAAGAAACTGTAAGAGAAGTTGCCCTAAGATAAAGAGTGAAAAAAATGAAACAAAAAGAGGAGGTTTCAGGATTCAGCCAATTGGTCATACATCACACCAACTGAATCAATATAGAGGAGCCTGTGTCAGAGTTTGAACATGTTAATATGTCGTTGGAGCTCCATGTGGTTGTTCCCGCCTGCCTTAGACCTGACCAAGCGAAAATTGAGCCTACCAAACAGTCTTATTTTATTAAACTTTTAGTCAATTAAAATATTGATAAGATCTTGGATGGCCAGAATATCATTGATACCACGTTTAAGAAAATCTCAAATTATAGGTTGCAAGCCACCCAAGGCTTGCACAGAAGTCCTGCCTTCCTGAGGAGTTATGAGGATTTAGTCAGACTGTTGATGCCACGCTTACCGCGGTAATGACTATTAACAAAAGCAATAAATAAGTTGAAGTCATACTACATAGTCAAAGACTTAGTAGTACTAGATACCAGCGCTAAATTATCATTATGTTTTCCAGGCTCATAAAGAGATTAAAATTGCTTCATACATTGCTGGCAGGGTAGGTTTAGAACTTCTGGGTCTGAGTAAACCAAAGAAATAGGAGTTTATTCTGCATCACCCTTTTAATTTGGGCACATAGGCTTGTATTCTCCATATGTAGTGCTTGGGAATGACCATTTCAGAATCACATAGAGTGAAGTTCCTAGTTGAATTTTAAGAAATATCTTGTTTCAACCAGAGTTCAGTCAGTCTTCTCGAAAACCAGAATTCTTATTGTTACAAGACAAAGTGATGAAAAATCAGAAGAAGCAAGTATGCCTAGTCAGATCAGAGAATCCCATTTATCTGGCGTAAGTCCTGGAGAGCACCGATGTACCTCAACATTGAGGAGCATCTCTTTATAACCAAGAAGGGGAAAAGATTGGTGCCTCCCCCTCATCACCCAGGGAGTCAAGCCCAAGTGGTAGATGAGAGGTGGGTGACAGACTACTCCCTGAAGATCTCCCTTATATTATTATCGCTAGCAAGGAATTGGTGTATGATATCCAGAGGGTGTGTCAGGAAGTGGTGGTGGTCAGAGGCCAGCACCAACTGGAATATAGCAGCTTCCAACCTTACAAGAAGGCATCTTTTCTAGTCGTGAGTTTTTAATCATATTAAGTCAATTTAAAAAGGCATTGATTTGTCTAAATCAATTTTTACTCAAAGTTTTCCGCCTAATTTCCCTCTTTGCTGCCAGTGAAGGAGATCCCACCCAAATATAATCAGATATGCCAAATCCATTGATTCAAAATGGGGCCTCCCTTACTTGCCCTTGTTTTGGGTGCAACCTGCCAGCCATCAAATAAGTAATCACTGGCTTGCTAGGCGGAATAAACCTCCAAATATTTTGTATTTTTTATACTGATCCAGATGGTCAGGTCAAATTCAAATAAGTATTGAAAATGCTTTAGTGTGTCAATATGCTGTAATATAGTGCAATAGAATGAGCAAATGCTTATGCACACCCATAGTATTCCATAAATATATAGCTCTTAAGAGAGTAGACCTTAACAGGTTCTTATTCCAGTCAATTACTTTAATTTGCTCTAAGATAAACAAAAACTTATAACAAATTATTTTATAAAGTTTTTATTTGTTAAGCAATACCAGCTAAATGTTATGTTGTCAGTCTGCACAATGACTGGGCTATAGTGACTATTGATCCACGATGTTACCTTCACTGCTTGAGTGAAGTAAAGGTATGAGATCACTTAGCTTATCTCCTATGGTGGATGTATTAATGCATTGCAATCTTACCCTTCTTTTTGAGGTTCTTTCCTCTCTTTTTGCTAAGTTCTACAGTACTTCAGCGAGTTTCTCTGACCCTATTATTAGAGATTCTTCCACCATGAATTCTGTGCCTGGAAACTGGCTTGTTCGAATCTTCTGCAACCACTGTTACTACTATGAGTTCACTTGTGGGAGTGCTAATACATTTGACGTGAATCTCCAACTTTCAATACTTCCCTTTTTAATTATTTACAAAGTTTTGTAAGCAGTTATACCGCTGTTATTCTGGCTTTTTTAAGTGTCTACTCATCTACACTGGCAGACCAGTCTTAGTTTCTACAAGCCTTTGCCATAACACTTGGTCAGCTATACCCTGAATATGAAGGGAACAAAAAAATTACCACAGACTGGAAAAAGCAGAGTCTGGCTTTCATTATACATTAGTAAGGAGATGGACATAATGCCTGGAGAACAGCTCATGTTAATCAACATCAGTATCAATATAACTAAATTGATGATACTTGATAACTATTGTCCTGAAGGCTTCAGAGAACAGGATTCAGAGTGATGCATGGAATTTACAAATCTACTTACCAAGGAGAAGGCAAAGTCCTCCTTGGAAATATCAGCAAGCACCCTGTCAATAACAAGGTGGGTCAAACCATAAAAAAAGCAAAGATGTACTGCTATGTCAATATTGAGTCAGCTCACGCTATTTCCAACATCATAGAATTTGGTATGCAAGAGTTATCACATAGAAAGAACGTGAACTCATTGAACTCTTGGATCAATGCTCAGTTTTTATAAAGCAGATCTAACGATTATGGTTTGTGTAAGGGAGGAGTCTAAAGGAATATCACTGAAAGCTGCATTTCAAATCTGATCAAAGCCTTATACCTTTCCTAAAGCAAAAAAGATCAATAGAGAGAACTTTATCTTTTATGTATGCAGGTCTAATATGACTCTCCTAATACCCGGCATAGTCCCTTCTGCTAGCGAAAAAAGGATGGGACTCACTGCATAGTCATGGATTAAAAAAATTAAGCGACCTGAAAACGAAAAACTTATTATCTACCACGCATTAACAATGCTGAAATAGCTTAGAGAATTGTGCGACTTCTCAGTCATGGATTTAGCAAGTGGGTATTGCATATGATACTATTACCAGAAGACCATGAGAGTGTGTGATTATCACCATCCATGGCCTGTTTGAACTAACACATATGTCCTAAGGCTTTTTAAAACTCCACATCTACGTTCCAGCAAGTAATGGATCAAAAATTTCAAAGATCTGATGACAAGTGTGATCATCTACTTAAGTAATATTAAAGTGATCAGCAAGACGTTCAGGGGTCCCCTGGCACAACTGAAGAAGGTTTTTCCCGTTTATATGAATAACTTTAAATTTAAGAAAACCATGTGCTCATTTTTGAGGAGCCAGTTAGAATTAATTGACCAGAAAGTGAATCAAATAGGAATCAAGCCCCAGCAAGGGTAGGTTGAAGCCATCACTAAGATGAGTATCCTCTAAGTGCATGAAAGACGTCCAGGTGTTATTAGGAATAGTGGGTCACTAATACCAATTTGTACCAAAATTTGGTGCCATTGATAAGCTCATGCACCTAATCAACAAAGGTGTTCTATTCAGTTAGTAGAACAGCAAGAAGATGTCTTCAACCAGCTCATGCATAAGATAATGGAAGCCTTAATCCTAATATACCTGGATTTATTAAGTCCTTCTACATTTATACAGATGTCAGAAACCTGGATTTGAACGCTACCCTAGCACAGTTGGACGAAGAAGGAGTAGATCACCCAAAAGAGGTCTACTCTAAGGCATTAATTAGAGCATAGTGCAACTACTCAATTACAGTGCACAAGTGCCTAGTGGTGAGAGAGCATTTCACCACTTCTAACCCTACATTTATGGTATACATAACAAAATATTACATATCACGCCTCTCTAAGATAATTAATGAACATGAAGAATCTAGACGGTAGACTAGCAAGGTGAAATTTTCAGCTGAAAGGCTATGATTTCAAGGTCCTTGTCAGGCAAGCAGCAAGTTAAAATTAAACTGGCCTGCCAGCCTAAGTGCTGGAGCACCCAAATGCAAACCAGAATGCCAAAGGCACTGCTGTTGGTATGACGGATATGAAAATAGAAAGGAGTTTTGCCAGTGACTACTGGTGATCCAGAATCTCATATAGTCACATAATAAAATACCCGATAAATATGGCTATTAACCCAAGGGAAGTGTGAGTGCCAATGGAAAAGGCGGTTTATTTTTCAACATAAAAAACTTTTTTAGAGAAAGGTTTTTAATGAAAAATAAAGGAAAAATAGACCAACAATTTTCTCAGTGCAATGCAACTGATTAAATAGTGGTTGATTGATGCGTAAACAAGAAGGAATTGGGTCCCTCAAGTTCACCCTAATCGGCGAATTATTTGGGGATGGGGGCAGATAAGCTCAATAGGAACCAACATTGAAGCATTTGGTGGCAGGCCAAGTTACTGTCAGTTTGACCTTGAACGCCTGAACCGAGGCTCAACTGCATTTCTGACGGTTAGTATGATGGCATCTGGCCCAACAAGCAGCGGGAATCCCCAAGGCCACCCCACATAGGGTCAGTTCCAATTGGTTGGGAATGGGTTTGGGATGCCCAAACCACCCATGCCCAGTCACTGTGCCATTCATTTGGTTAAAAACGTTGCATCAGCCACAACTCCCAATTTTCCAGAAGGGATCCTCAAACTATCATCGATGGTGTCTGATGCTACTACTTTCATGTCAAGGATCATCCCCAATGATTTTAAGAGAGGTGGTAAATTTTTAAAATTGACTGCTGGGTGAATCAAAACTGTCAGCAATTCCAGACAATATCTCAATCTTCATCCCTCTTTGGCTATGTAGATTCTGATTATTGGGCTTAGTTTCCATTGGTTTTAAAGCGATTGACTTTAGTTCAGTGATCTCAGCACTAATTTCCATAATCTGTCTAACAAGTTTGGCTATGGTAAACGAAGGTACTGGGGGAGGGGTCCAGAGAGGGAAAGCTGTTACCCAACGCTTATCTACCATGTGGGCAAGGTTACCCTGGGTGACAAGGGGTATGGCCACCCTCTTTGAACCCTTTTTGCTCAGAAATGGGAAGAGAAACCAATCTACGTACAGGGGACGTTCCCCTGGACTTACATTACCCTTCCCTTTTTACAAAGGAAGGGCACCACCACCAGGGAACTTCACAAGGGCCACATTTTTGTGCGCCTTAGGTAGTTTGATTGCCATTACCATTGAAACTTTTTTTGGGGGGGATGGGGGGCGTTGGGGTGGGATTCATGAAATGCTTTGACCAATTCCATGCAGTTAGCGCAATTGTGAGCCTTAATCCGATTGTTCTTGTAAGCTGGATACCCTTTTCAGGCCACAAGAAACTAAACTGACCGCTGAAATTTGTAGGATGCTAATATGTTTTCCACCTCAACTTCTTCTGCATCCTCTATTACAATTGGTTCAGGTTTGGCGGGAACAATCCCCTTGAATGAGGATGACAGAGACACATGGAAGATGGGGTGCTGTTTCCAATGAGCTGGAAATTTTAACCAAAAGGCACCATTGCCAAAGTCCTCCTCCACCAGGTGGGACCCAAACGCTTGCTTGCAAACTTCTGGGAAGGTACCAGCATCCACAGATGGCGAGTGTATAACATAACGTGAGAGCCCACCATGATATCGCGACCAGGAAGCCATTTGTGATCCACAAACCATTTTTAATTATTGATAGCTTTTGCGAGGTGCTCCTGCACTAGGACTGGGTAGACCAGATATGCTCAACATGATCTGCGGCAGCAGGAAACTCTGGTATATACAGAGACTGACCAAAAAAGAGGGATTATAAGCTAACGTTGCTTCATATGGAGAAATCCCCGTTGAAGCGTGAGTACCATTGTTATAGGAAAATTGAGCAAGTAGGAGGTCATCAGCCCAAGTGTCCTGGGTGGCCAAAAAATAACAACGCAAATACTGTTCCAAAATTTGGTCAACCCGCTTGGTTTGTCCATTGGACTAGGGATGGTAAGCGGTGGAATGACAGGTGGTAATATTTAAGATGGATAAAAGCTTAATACAAAATCACGATGTAAATTGGGGTCCACAGTCACTAACGATCTCCTGTGGGAGGCCAAATATTGAGAATAAATGGCATATGAAGAGCTGAGCGGTCTCTTTTGGACGTGATTGCAGATATACAGGGAATAAATAGGGAAAATTTGGTGAAGCGATTGACCACCACCATCGCTGCCATAGACCCATTAGAATAGGGGAGTTTGACAATAAAATTCATGGACACCGATGTCCATGGACCCTCCGCCTGTTGTAAAGGGTGTAGGAGACCCCTCCTTCCTGAGAGGTCTGACTTTGCCTGAACACAGGTAATGCAATCGGTGATCCAAGCCAGAACTATCTTAGTTAATCCTGCCCAGCTATAGGTTTGCTTTATCAATTCAGTGCATTTTTTGTTGCCCAGATGGCCAATTGTTGGAGGGTTGTGATGTGCACAAATTACCTCAGCTCAGAAGAGAGGGAAACCCCAAATTTGTAACCTAAAATAAATGAGTCCCTTCACCAAGGAGTGCAGAAAGTGTTTATGACTTTGAAGAGACAATTGCTCAAATAATCCCACCCCTTCAGGGCATGTCATTTGTCTGGCTAAGGCCTGAGCAAAAAGCGGGGCGTTGGGGGCAAGGGCGGTGAAAAAGACAATGGGGGGAACAATCAACAAAATTTTGGCAGTGGGAATCATGGTAACAAGATCCACTTCCTCCGAATCTGGGGGACAGTAGGTGGGATTATGTCTGAGAAAATTGGGAAGTACATTAAGCGCACCTTTTATGAATTTTTTATCTGAAATTGAAGCTGCACAAGTCCCAATAGTTATAAGCTTGCCGATGCGCCAATTTTTGGGGTTTTTGGAAATACAAGAGAGCTTGGTGATCCATTTGAACAGTCAAATCATGATGAGCACCCTGTAACAGGTATCGCCAATGAGTCAATGCCCATGCCACAGCTGCCAACTCCTTATTGTAGATGGCCCAGGATTGCTCCGTAGAAGTAAATTTCTGGGAAAAGTAGGTGACCAGATGTTCCAAGCCCTCATGCTCTTGGAGCAGGACTTCCCCAACTGCCACCAAGAAGGCATTGCATGCAATGATATACGGCTTAGCAGGACCTGCATGTTTCAGGATGGGATGGGATAAAAAACTTCTTTGATCAACTTGAACGCCTGCTGGCATTCAGGCGTCCAATGAAATGGTACATTCTTGCTGGTGAGGGGGTAGAGGGGGGCAGCCAACTGGGAAAGAGCTGGGGAAATTTTTTAAAATAATGATGGTTCCTAGGAAACTCTGTAATTGTTTCTGGGTTGTTGGGGTAAGCCATTCACGGATAGCATCCAACTTATTGGGAGTATCGTGTAGCCATCCTTAAGGACAAGATTCCTGAGAAAGGTAACTTCCTCTTTATATAACTCGCATTTGGAAGGCTTGACAAACAAGCCTGCCTTGTGAAAAGCGGCCACAACTGCTTCCAAGTCAATGACATGCTGTTCAGAAGTTGGGGAGTGAACTAGAATGTCATCAATATATGTGACTGCATAAGTGAACCAGAGATCGCAAGTACACTGTCAATCATCCATTGAAACGTAGCAGCGCATTCTTTAGCCCAAAGGGCATCACGCGGAATTGGAAAATGCCTCTATTTGTCCAGATCACTGTTAGCCATTCTTGCCCTTCCATTACCCAAATCTGGTTGAAGGCATTGACGAGATCCAATTTAGAGAACACACGAGATTTGGCGATTGTTTGGCTGATCATCTGCTCCAGGGGCAGGGGGTAGGGATCGTGAATTGTAACTTTGTTTAAATGTCCATAATCTACGCAGGGATGGAGGGAACCATTGGCTTTTTTAGCAAAGACAATAAGAGACGTGACTGGCGATGTCTTTAAACAACCACCCTTTTTTGAGCATAACATTTAAACAAGAGTTGAATGCAATCTTCTCCTCCTCTGTGTGGGGATACAATGGGCAGTTAGTATTCACCAACTGTACCATTGTACGGAATCCCAAGCAATTTTGGTGTGAGAGGGAAGATGGTCTGCCTTCTCAGAATCAAAAATTCTATGATAGTACATCAATTCTTTAAGAAAATTGGACGGAAGGCCCAAAGGTGAAACGAGGGAAGGTATGGAGCTCTGACCTTGAGTTTTCTTGAGAGTATTAACTAAAGGAAATTCTCCCTCAGTTTGATCATTGGCAAAAGACAAAATATTTGACTCTAGATGAACCTTAACATGTTGCCGACGCCACCATCCAACTCCTAAGATAACTGGGAACACCAAGTTAAGCACTGCTGAAAACTGATCGCAAAAGCTGAACTGGTGTACTGAGAATGAAACTGGTCAGTGAACTAGATATGAGATTTGGGAGGCTGATGACACAACCATCACTGTAGGGCCTGCATCCAGGTCAAGTTCCGATTGTTGATCTAGTTCAACACTCATAAAAATGCCCGTGGCTCTGGTATCCACTAAAGCCTCAAAAAAGATGTGGTGGGACCTAACACTAATCTTCATTGGTAATAAGAAGTAAGCGGAGTTCTCTTTATTAGTAGTTTTGGATGAATGCATTGATACCGAAGAGATGGTAGTGGATTCAGAGGAAACCACTAGGTTCATAGGGGGAGTAAGCTCGTTGCAAGTTGGCTTGTCAGATCCTACTGACATGAGCACAATAGCCACGGCAACTATGGGGTGTGGATTTGACATTTTGAGTGGAACTAGGTATTTTGGACAGGGAAAATTTTCTTTACAACCTGGTCAGCTGACGAGAAGGGACCATTGCTATGCCAATATCTAAGAGAAAGACGGAAATGGTTAGGAATAATAGTTGGTCAAATATGTCAGGCAAGCAGCAAGTTAAAATTAGACTAGCCTGCCAGCCTAGGTGCCAGAGCACCTGAACGGCACTCAGAATTCCAATGGCACTGCTGTTGGTATGACGGATATGAAACTAGAAAGGAGTTTCGCCAGTGACTGCTGGTGAGCCAGTATTTCATATAACCACATAATAAAATACCAGATGTTACGGCCATTAACCCCATGGGGTGTGTGATTGCCAGTGGTTTGGGCGGTTTATTTTCAACATAAAAAACTAATTTTAGAGAAAGGTTTTTCATGGAAAATAAAGGGAGAAAATTGACCAAAAACTTTTCTCAGTACTATGAAATTGATTAAATAGTGGTCAATTGATGTGGGGACAGACAGGGATTGGGTCCTTCAAGTTTAACCTAACCGGCATATTCCTTGGGTTGGGGGCAAATAAGCTCAATAAAAACTGACACTTAAGTATTTTTCAGCAGGCCAAGTTGCTGTCAGTTTGACCTCAAACACCCAAATGAGGCTTGGCTGTGTTTCTGACAGTTAGCATGATGGCATCTGGCCCAACAAGTGGCAGGAATCCCCCAAGGCCACCCCACATAGGGGCAGTTCCAATTGGTTGAGAAATGGGTTCAGGATGCCCAACCCACCCATGCCCAGTTGCTGGCCTGTTCATTCAGTCAAAAGCATTGCATCAGCTGCAACTCCTAATTTGCTAGAAGGGAGCCTCAAACTATTGTTAATGGTGTCTGATGCTACTACTTTCATGTCAGGGATCATCCCCGACGTTTTTGAGAGGGGGTTAATTTTGACAATTGCAGTGATAGGCAAATCAAAACCGTCAGCAATCCCAGCTGTTAACTCAATCTTCATCTATCTTTGGCTATGAGGATTCTGATTGTCGGGCTTAGTCTCCATTGATTTTGGAGAGATTGACTTTAGTTCAGCAATCTAAGCACAGATTTCTGCAATCTGTCTAACAAGTTCAGCCATGGTGAGCGAAGGTACTAGGAGAGGGGTCTGGAGAGGGAAAGCATTACCCAACGCTTGTCTACCATGTGAGCAAGGTCGCCCTGGGTGACAAGGGGTATGGCCACCCTCTTTGAACCCTTTTTGCTCAGAAATGGGAAGAGAAACCAATCTGCGTACAGGGGACGTTCCCCTGGACTTACAGTCCTGCACCAAGAAGGAAAAAAGCACCTAAACATGGATGGCTTGTCATGGTTGTTTATCTTACATTTGCAAGCCCACGAGAGCAATAAGATCTATGAGCCTATAGGAAAACCAAAGAAGGAATGAAAAAGAAGAAAATGAAGTTAAGAATAGATTATAGAGCTGTTACAGAACGATGAGATTTTGAGATGGACATCTAGAGAAAAAAGTGCAGAAGAAATGGCTAACTAACATGAAGCTAAGCAAACAAATGGCAAAATTCATGGAAGGACACTGTCAAGTAGGCCATGGATGGTTACAGAAGACATATTAGAATCTCAAGGAGAGATTTTACTAGGAGGACATTTTAGATAATATCATTAGTTTCTTGAGGCTCTGCATTGATGTTTAATAGAAGCCTCTCAAGAAGAAGGTTAAATTTCAGCTTGTCCCTAAAAGTGTACATTTACAAAGTTTCCATAAGCGTTGTTGGATTATTTATAAATTGATAAAATTAAGAATAAATTAATTATTGTAGAGATGTATACTTCACATCAAATGGGAAGTAGAAAAACAGTCAAGTTGTTTAATGCAAGCGTTATAATGAGATTCCTTTATTACATGTCATTACATGCTATTGATACCCTTAGAACTCATTTCTGATATTAGAAAGAACTTAATTGTGATTTTGTAAGACATCCAATGGACTTAGTAGGAGTCAAAAATCATTTCACCAAGCTTTATACACCTTATATTAGTAGAATAGTATAAAGATCTTCAGAGCCTCGCTATAAGATTAAGGAAGATTGCTGTTAATCATGGAACCAAATGAGACATCTTTTTGTTAACACCCTTGTTCGCTTATGGCTAAGCCACCACATGACTATTAACATGTCTTCATTAATGGCGTTATACAGAAGAGAAGAAGCCTTATTGAGATTGTTAGATTTAGTGATGGAAGCATATATGAATATTCTACCTCTTGGAAGATGACAGAAAGCTTTATAAGGTGAGTTAGTCATTATTCATCTGAATTTCAGCAACAACATAATAAAGTCACTCAAATCAGAGTACTCAAGTGAATGATATAGACCCAAGTTGAATAGATTCAAAGTGGGAAAAAGGGTAATGTAATATCACATATGCAGAGGACATCCTTAGAAGTTACAGGCCATAAGGATGAGACCTTTAACCATTACAATGAGAAGAAGTACTTTATATATAGTAAAGGATGACCTCACCCATATCAGCTAATACAGAGCACATACGCAGAACTTTGATTCTTTCCCTATGTCTTGTCTTGAGGATGGTAATGTTAATATATGCTCAACTAAAGAGTTAATTCCTCATCACATAATAAATTCCCTACTGAGATTTCCATTACAATAATTATAATAATGGTACTAATGGTTATTCTAATCAGAATGAAAATATAATCCTAATTAAATTAGCCATCAAGCAAAAAATACTACAAGATTTTTTAGCCCATTTAAAGGCTTTAACTGGTTTAAAAACCTGACAACAAAGGTTTCAGATTCTAGTGGTTGACTCAAAAATAAACCTTTGACAACCATCAGATTGGAACAATTATCCTTTCAATGTTTGAGCTTACACCTATATTCTCAACTCAAAGCCTATGCCAATTAGTATAAATTGGGCCAAATATCTCAGTGTCAATTCAATCAAGTACTTTATCAAAGCTCAGGCCAAATATGCTCACATACTATGGCCAATTTCTATGCATCAAATCTTGGCAATTGGTCCCAATTATTGAAATCCCAATCAACAACTTGTATACAAAATTGTTCAGGACTGACCCAAAGTTAAATCTAAAAATCCCATGGACCATCAGACGAATAATAAATGTAATCAATATTCTGCCCTAGGGCGAAATTTGTATGCTGATCCTCGTAATTGGCATGATAGCACTTGCAATGGACCGCCTGAAAGGGAGTACCTAGTGCTATTGAGGGAAAGGCCTGCCAACGTCCTGAATAGGGGTACATCATTTACTTTAATTGAGGCAAGAATTTCACAGAAGGTGTATATTGTCAGCAGTATGACGAAAGTCAAATCAAGAAGATCCTAAGACAATTTTGCACGCTTTTATTGCAATTTTTGTGCCAGAAATTCTCCCAATTTTTGAAGTATTTTGCCACTAATAAACTTAAGAAAAAATCTCAGTTGTATCAGTAGAAGGGCTGAACTGAGGTGGTAAAATATCTGTTGAAATCTTGTACTTGTGTGTGGCCATGAGATGCCCTAGAGGTATAAATACTGGCGCCTGGCCTAATGACAAATGATCTAATAAATAGCTTATAATAAAAGCTATATTTATTTCATCTCTTTACTGGTTTTCTCATTTAATTTTTTTCTTTGGAGAAAAGTGCTGACAAGCTGGACGCGCCTAATCCACAGCTTGTATATCTACATGCCTCAGAAGAAGTTTCTGAACATGAAGGGAAAGAACGCCCAAAATTGGCTGGAAGAGTCAGGGCGGTTATAGTAGGCCTAGTGATTTTTTGAACGGTCCAAATACCATAAACTACTGGTACTATCAAGGATCAATCACCGTAACTTTGACCTGAATAGATGTGCAAAATAACAATAAACAAGCGAGCAATCCTCAGATTTTCACAGGAGGAATTTATAAATCTCTGACCACAAAATTTAATTTGCCAGTCACCAAATATGACATCAGAGGATACTCAAGTATAAATACTGGCAAAGATGACTATACAAACAAGTTTGCAAACAACGCATCAGAGAAACTACTTCTATACCTTAGGGCTCAATTGCAAATGTCAGGAGAAGTACTAAAACCCACCCAAAGATAGTTTTCATATTTTATATGACTTTGCAAAGTGAATATTTTCAAAATGATAAGTAGAAATTTTTCTTAATCTTTATTGAATAAGACTACCAATATAACTATGTAGCCACAAAAGCCAAAAGGGTCATGATAACACCTTGACATTCATAGCAGTAGCCACACATTCACAAGCAGGCAAGAGCTCCATACAATTTAAAAAAGACCCAAAAGATCAAGCAGATCAAAAATTATAATCGCTTTGGCTAAAATCAAGCAGCAAATGCTCAATCACCTTGTGAGAAAACTTTGTTTTACTATGGATCAAATCTTACTTCAAACAACCCAATATCCCAAATACTATACATACTATCTATTGTCATTTTAATAAAATAACGTCTTTCATAGTGTCCGCCTTTATTATTGTCATTTTGATTTGGTGCTTATAACATCAAATATAAGTTTACCTAAAGAGATTCAGACTTAGACTTAATGTTATCAGAAGAATTTGAATGAGGTCCAGTGCACTCTGGAGTAGCCCCTGTTATGTGTAATTAAAAGCCTTTTAAGACGGTTGACATCCTTATACCCACGTGATAAAGTTCCAATTACAGAAGAACTAGACTTCATATTTGCCTTATGGAGCACCCTTTGAACACTTAAAATGATCTATTACTTTAGGCTCAAACCCTATATTCAGAACCCCCTAAACAAGCAGGCCACTTTAAAAATAATGCCTTGTTTTGAGATTGAGAAGCTAATTTGCTATTAGCATATTAAGTATGGAATATAGGCAAATATAGATAGTTATTGTGGTTTTTGACTTATAAATAGTAAGTAAAAATGAAATATAATTTTATGGGATGGTCGCCTCTTCAATGTTCTTCTCAGTAGGGGTAGTATCTAGATATGCAACATACAGATCTCAATAAATCAAAACATTTTAAGGTGTTTTAATCTTTAATACATATAAATCCTCCATATCATCATAGATTATTTATATATCAATCAAAAGTAATATCTGTGCCAAAATATCATCCATGATTATCTTAATCATGATTCATCCCAATTAACAGATGAATATTATTGCATCATACATTTTTTACTGAAAAGATATCATTTTGTAAAAGGTCTTTTAAACTCAAATAAAGCCTTTTTCTATGGTCATTACATATCTTAAGCTATTAGTGATCTTAACTAAACTTTCTGAGTCATCAGTATGGTCCCCCCAGTATATCTTATAAGAAGTTCAAGCAGAGATACTATGCTCTAGATATACACTAATTAAAATATCTAAATATCTGAAATCACCCCTGTCATGGACCAGAGTGTATTGATCAGACTATGCTCGTTTAGAACATACTCAGGTGCTCCAGACAACTATAAATGGTATAATTCTGGCGCCAGTCAGGTGATATATAGGAGGCCTTTAGTCACAATATGTTAGAGGACAATGCGATAGCACAATGTGTCTAGCTTACTAAGCGCAGTTAGTATGGTATATCTATTTTGGATTTCTTAAAGTATAAAGTGAAAAATAAAATTATATGATGTGGACAAAATCAACTAAAATGATAATGTTGGCAATTAAGTTTGGCCTACCACCTTTCATATGAGAGTAATTCATGTTGTAGAGTAACTTCTTTCTATGATTTCATCTGAAGTAACAAGAAGGTTTGTAAGTAAAATAAAAAGCAAAGGTATCTTCATGCATCCTAGGAAGTAGTAGTTAAATTCCAAGAAACAAGAGCAAAAAATGGGCATATGCCTCACTTGGCTCAGGAATCAGGGGAAAGCATTTATTATATATACAGTCTTTTCTAATCCACCAAGATATAGATCACACCGAATGAATAGTAAATTTAAATTTATTGTGGGGAAGGCCGACCATGGGACGGACAATTCTGAATATGACTCAGACGAGACAAAACTCAGTACCAGGTGAGGCACCCCAGAGAAGCGATGCTATCTCTTGTTGCCAGCGGGAACGCCACTTATGGGAAGGGGAGGGAACGTGTGTAGGGGCGTAGCCACTATTGAGCACATGTGGAGGAAGGGGTCTGATTTGATGAACCAGACTGGGAACCAGGAGGAGACCAGCTGCCGGCGACGTGGTGGGAGATATCCAAACATCCACGCTTGAAAGTGATCCACCAAATGAGACCTGAATCTGTGGACAGCTTCAGGGAGGGTGGGGATGGATCCAGCGATGGCATCCAAGACAATCGTGTGGATAGTCCACATGGCGATTGCAACCACCAGAGCATGAAGGGAGGGTGGGAGGGGGGAGGCCATTGATGAAGCAAACATATCTCTTGACAGACTGAAGGGATGTGTTTAATCCTGGCCTAGCAGACGTTGGACTTCGCGCCATATTACTTTAGAGGTGGGGCACTTCTACAGGCGGTGAAACAGCGTTCCATACTGGCCACACACGACACAGGATGAGTGTAAAGCATTAGAGCGCTCAGCTGTACGATACACCCGCCTCAGGCAGCGCCACACATGGGAATGGACTTGAGGCTGCAACAGAGGATGGTGTGCGTATTTCCAGATAGTCTTTTGGGTCTCAGTGGAATAAGGGATGTCCATCATGTCCAGGTAGTCCACCCTGGATAGGACATGGGGTCGAATGGGGATCACGCCATCATGGATGGGTAGCCCCTGTACCTCTTGTGTGAACTGAGGAGAGGGGCGGCCTCTTTGGGTTGTATGTCCACTAATACGAATTCTCCACTCTGCGCTTCGCATGGAGAGTAGGATTCGTTTGTAGTGGGTTTTTGTCCCGTGAGGACCTGTGACTGATGTGTGTGATGCGAGGTATTTCATCAGGGAGTGGGGGTTTGATGGATTGTTGAGGCCCAAGGCTCGGGAGAAGTTGGAGCGGGCTGCGCGGGACCAGTGTTGGGATGGGAGTGTAAGAGCAGTGACGGCCGCAATCCAGGTGCCTAGGATCTTGGCGGCATGGGCTTTGAAGTCAAGTAGGCCCATGCCACCATGATGATGAGGGCCAAACATGACCTCTAGCCATACTGGTGGAGGGCGGCCTGACCAAAGCCAACCTTGTAGCAAAGCATACAGGGATTTGAAGAAGCTTGGGGAGAAGGGGATGGCGTGGGCTCCAAACCAGACTTTGGATAGGAGCATAGAGTTGGCAAGAACAACCCTGCCAGTGAGGGTAGTAGGGTGGGCTCTGAGAGAGGCGATTCGCTTCGTCACGTTGTCCAGTATATGGCCCTCCATTACTGCTGACGCGTATCCTCCTGCCTCCAACCACACGCCCAGATGGCGTACCGGTCCTATGGTAGGTCGCGGCACAAAGGGGAGCACCAGTGGAGCGGTGTGTTTTGAGTTAGTAAGGCGTGGACTTGGGCGAGCAGCTGGGCTGGGTTGGGAACTACTTGCTGGGGCCCAGCAGTTCTGAAACTGACCAAGGAGGATGATTTCGGTTTTGGAGGCGTTCAGTGCCACGTTGCTTACCCGAGAATATTCCTGGATGAGGACTTCAAGTGCGCGTGCATCTTTATTATTAGACACCCCCACCACGCAATCATCTGCAAATGCCATCATCTTGACTGAGGTTTGGCCTGGCACAAGGACCCCAGTGAGTTGGGCATTCACATTTCGCAGTAGTGGGTCAAGGCTGAAGTTGTATAAGAGTGGGCTCAGGGGGTCCCCTTGTCGCAGGCCCCTTTGAGGATGGACTACATCCATTAGGAAACCTGGGCCGCGCACAGCCATTGTTGCAGATTCCGTGAGCAGCATCACACAGTTAATGAAGCGGGGAGGTAGGCGGAATTGTTGGAGGCAGGCCCTAAGGTATTCCCAGTTTACTCTATCATAGGCCTTTTGTTGGTCCAAGAATACAATTGCCCCAGAGGCTGTGGACTGACACACATTAGCCACAGAGTGCACATTATCCCAAATCGACCTTCTGGGGATGAAACCGAATTGTTCTGGAGAGATGGTGGCAGATGCTACAGTCCCTAAACGGTTAGCCATGATTTTTGTTAAAATTTTGGTGTCTGTGTTTGTTAGAGAAATGGGGCGCCAGTTGGCTAAGTCTAGCCTATCCCCTTTCTTGAAGAGTGTGACTGTAAAAGCCTCATGTCCTCCTGGTAGGAGGTGCGTTTCCAACAGGCTTTGGTTGAGTGAGGCTAGCAGCAATGGGATATGTATTTAAAATATTTTTTGTAGAACTCATATGGAATGCCATCTAGTCCTGGGCATTTTTGGTTTGGCGCACCACAAATGGTAGTCCATAATTCGTTTGAAGTAATTAAATTCATTATTTCTGGGTATCAGAAAATGGTGCAGATATGAGCTCTGTCGAGAAATTCCATCATTTCGGCCGGCTGAATTGGTTTGGCTCAGTATAACTCGGAGTAATATCTTTGCGTTTTGATTGCCACTTCAGCTGGTGTGTCCACAATAGAATTATCCGATCTTCACACCTGTGTGCAGGCCATGCTCTGGCGTGGTGCAAAAATTTTTTTGAAGAAGTATGCGGTGCACTTGTCGCCTTTGGTGATGCGTGTGGCCCTGTATTGGACACAAACCCGATGTTTGTGTTGCCTTTCAAGTGCGTTGAGGTGTGCTGCTGCCTCCGCCCACTTCTGGCCCCATGCAGGGCTATATCCTGAGGCTGGAATGTTGGACTCCAAGTGGGCCAATTCTGCCAGCGCGCGCGATATGACCGCCAATGTGGCTTGTGAGCGTCTGGATGAGAGATGGCGATAGTGGCGGATGGTGTCTTTTTTGAAAGTTGCCCATGTGGAAATGGGGTCCGCGCAAAACGGTGCAACAAACGATTTTGCTAAGTTGCCTCTTCCACCCACATGGAAAATCCTGGCGATGCAAGCTCTGGGGGGTGGATTTTGCACCAATGTGGGGCCTTTGCAACTGTGACGGGTAAGTGGTATGTTATCGAGACCAGTCGGTGGTCAGAGAATTCCATTTTCATTGTTTTGAAGTGGGAGATGTGGGGTTGGAATTTCGCCAGCGCTAGAATAAGGTCAATGCGGGTCATGGACCTTAATTGGCCATTGTGGATGTGGGGATGCGTCATGTTTTCGAGCAGTGGGGCATGTCATGGCAGCGCATCCATTAACCCAAGGGTGGCTTTTAGAATGCGTAGTTCTACGTGACCCTGTGGGGCGTGGGGTGAGGGCGGCCACCGGTCCATTGGTGAGGTTAGCCAACAGTTCATGTCGCTGATTAGGAAAGAATCAGGGGGTAGTGGGAGGGATTTGACCAATGAGAAAAATTCCCGACGCTCTTGTGCACCGTTTGGGGCGTAAATGTTGACAATTGTGTGTGCTACATTGGCCCAAGAGAAGGTGACAATGAGCACTCGGTCATTTAGGAATGTTTCTGAAGATGTAAATTTGAAAAAATTGTTTTTCTGAATTAGCACCCCACAGTGCTTCGACCAAAAGGATAGGGATGGTAGGAGCATTGTTTTCCAAGCATCCTCAGAACCTCATGGACAGTGGGTTTCCTGGATGGCCAGGATATCCACGGGTAAATTATTTTGTAAAAAACTCAGTTTCCTAGCCTGGGACGGGGAGGCCTTGAGTCTGGCAATATTCAGCATCCCTAGAGTGAAGGTTTCCCCCATCGCACCTTAGGTGCGAGGGGGTGGGTCCCCTGACCCACCAGCCTCTTCCAGGTCCCCATGGGCTTTCACAGCAGCGTGGGTATTAGCAGCAACGCTATTGGGGTTTTTGTTAATTTTTGCAGAAAGAGTCGCGTTGGCTTTGGCCTTCACTTTTTGTTTTCCCGACGTCGGACGAATTTTTTGTGGTGCGGATAAGTTTGGTGCACCGTCGAGTGGGGCAAAAAAAATTTTTTGGTTGGGATAGGTCCCAAGTCAGTTTCAACCGGGGCTTGGGTGCAGCGATTGGGTGAGATCAAATCTCCCATCGGATCCTCAGATTGAGTGGCCCATTTGGCTTGGGCCTCCCAATCTGATTGGGTGATAGATTCCCAAGTTGCTTCCACCACGAAGGTCTCCATGTCCTCCTGGCGTTGTGAGTGTGGGATGGTGGTGGTGACCTTGGCCGCTTCCTTGGCCGCAGTCCTATGGGCCTGCTTGGCCTTCTTCCGCTCCTGCGGGGAGATGGGCTTTACCAATAGGTAGCAGCCTTGTGCTCCCCACGGGAAAGCCTCTTTGGTGCTTGCGGTTGGTTCATAGTGCGCCTCTCCGCTGGCCATGGCCGCCGAGGGGTGCTCTTAGAATGTTCTTCTTTAATGGGGCACGCGTGTGCCTTATGGCCAAACGCATCACAGTGGGTGCAAATGGGGGGCGCGCTGTCCACAGTTACCCAGAATGGGTGGGTGGTGTGCCCTGCGATGTCAATAAAGGTGGAGTGTGGGATCTGGGTTAGGTCCTTTGTGATCTCCTCAGATGGGGTCAGAACTGTGATGGCTTTGCCAGTGCACAAATGTGGCATCAGCGTGAAACGTTGCATTTCGAAAGATTGTATTTCGCCATATATGGCGAGACCATCTTTCAGGTGTTGCTCCAAAATGTCACGTTTTACCGTAGTAGGCAAAAAGTCAAACGTGAGGAAAATTTGGTTCGATTTTGTCCATCTGGTGCATTTAGTTTCAATGACCTGTTGCCCTTCGGGGAGGTTGACCACTATGCGCACCACTGCAGCCTCGTCTGCTGCTATTTTGCTTTCAAATCCTAGGTCCAGCCAACCGCATGACATGGAGTGAGGTGCAACGTACACTGCAGTCAGGAAAATTTTGTGTACATCTTCACAAAATTTTTCCCATAGGGCCATTTTTTGGATGTCCAGATACACAAGGACTCCAAATTCCACCAACGAAAGTGGCTGGGAGTGTGGCGTATTGATGTACTAGTTGCATCGTGCTTGCCACGCGAGTATCTCTGGGGAAATTGTGACCGCCAGTTTTTTTAGATTTTTTTCTATTCCACCAGATTCTCTGGGGCGTTTTCGAACGTTAGAGGCCGCGGGCCTTCCGCCTGCTCCTCTTGCCTTGCTTGCCCAACTGCTCCCAGACATGGGCGCAGACTAATCCCCTCTATGAGATTATCAAACTAGATTTAGTCTTGAATTGAATGGGTTGCAAAAGTGTTTGCAACGAGAAAGAAAAGTCACCGAATGAATAGTAGGATAGCTAATAATAAATAAGTTGTTTCTAGTTAACTTTCATGTATATTACTTTGTTCTACCCAGGGCAAGCAATACATTTTAGTTATAAGTATTGGGGTTTTAGAAGTTAACATGTGAAATCTATATCCTTATTTGTTATTCTTTAAGAACCTGAGTTCTTATACACTTGTAATTCGAAGATGGCATGCTTTTTATGTATTAAAGGGTCAAAGAGTCATAGTTTTAGAGCTTTAATGGAGGACCCTTATGGAGCTTAAGAGTTATGGCTATAAGAACAATTTTAAAATTTAATAGTCTTTGAGGCTCAGGTGGGTGCTTCAATAGTACTTCAGGAGCTATAGCCAATAGAGTAATCAAGACTGAGGTTTTCATGAATTCAGTAGTCAAACTTCTAGAAGGGAATCTAAATTTATCATTTTATACATATGTAACGAAGTTCCTAAAATTTTTATTCTCCAAAGGCAAGCCTCCTGAGCTTCTTCTCTTGTGCTTTCCATGGTACTAGTTGAAGAGCTTAATCACTATTTTAAAATATCCACAAGTTCACATGTGTCCTCTTTAACCATATAGTAATCTAGGTAACTTAAGACTGTAAATTTTTCTAGGATTCTTGGTGACCTACTATTTCTTTAATCTGTACTCTTATTTATTGCTGAATTATTAGTTCTATTATATTAACTGAGGTCTGGAATGAGTTTAAACCTGTTAAACCAATATTAGTCAACGAAGACAAAAATGGTTATATAGACTACATAATTTGAGTTAGAAAGTTCAATATTTAAATGTCAATGGGGATATGATGCTGAGAAGACCTTTATGGCTCCATATGATCAGAATCTTCCAAGTCCTTCTGGAACGATTGCCTAGTTGACGCCTTAATTGTTTATCAATGGTGTACTTGTGACTGCTTTGATGAGATTTACACCTTTCATAATCTGAGAAGTGGAGGTGCAATTCCAGAAGGCAGCTCCATTGATTCCCAAGTGCTTGATGCTTCCTGATAAGAAAACTCCTGCCATTGCCTTAAAGGACATGGTTTGATCATAAATGCTCAAGAGTCAACTTATTGGGGATCGATTTGAAAGCAAGTACATTGACTCTACTAATAACTCAAATCCTGACAATGCCCCCATCAAAATACCATAAGAGGTGAATATAGAGCCATAGTTATTGCCCATGGCTCGGTTAACCAATATCCCTTAGGTAGCATTGGCAATAAAGCATTTGAAAGTTACTCTATAATGAAATGATAGAGTTCTGACAAAAGAACGTCAAACTTGTTCTGTTAACCTCCAGATCAATGGCAAAAGAAAAAGACTAGGTTGCCTAACTAGAACATCATTAAAGAGAGTCACTTAATATTGGAACAGAATGATTCCTTTTTCTGTAGTGGTAAATATTCCATGATAGTGAGAGCTTGAAACAAAATAACTTCATCAGCTAAGGCCATCATCATTAAATTCAGTTTTAGGTGCCAAGGATTTTAGCAAGAGTTGAATGCTACTTGGCATCCAAGGGATATGCCCATTATAGAGTTTATAAAGGGAAATTTTCATTTTTTGATAGTAACTTATCCAATAAGCTATCAAAGTGCTGAGCAGATATTGGTACCAGCGCATAGGATTGGGTACGGCCATCTTCCACAAGATAGAAACAAATGTCTCAAAAGCATGTTCCACCGTCCTATTGATTGAAAAATTATATGTGGCGATAAAAATTTGGTTAGTCAAAAAAGAGAAGTTTATTCTTGGACTATGTGTGAGATATATTTTAACACATCATCTGAAGGTAAAGTTTGCAGGCATCCATGCTGAGTGAAAACAGATCAATATAAGGGATAAGGCCATAGCTATAGATTTTAGCAATGGTAGCTGAAATGGATATTTCTTTGACCTAATTGATCAAATGGTATACAGCTATTAATATATACTTGTTACATGCAAACTAGTGAGCAAAAGCCCACCATATTAATGCTGACAACATTAAATAACTTGATGGAGCCACAACTAAATATTGATACCAAGATCTAGCTAATAATGGGTATGACAATTCAAGCAGGCCTCTAAAAACTCTTGGATAATTTTTACCATATGATCCCAAGAGCTGTGTTTCTTTAACCATTCATAATGCTATAAACTGCTCCATGTCCCACAGTTGAGTGTCTTTTAAGAATGACATTTAGTCTGGAAGAAGTGAGTATATAAGATAGCCATTTCTTGTCAAATCTCTTACTCAGCATTCCTTCTTTAATCCGAGCACCCTGATAATTTTACTTAATTCAGTTTGGATCTCAGGAGTTTCGGATTCCCATTGTTTAGGCCGACTAAATAGAATTATAATCAGGAACTTTGGGGGTTAAGGCGGCCAGCACTGGCATCCTTGAAAGACTATTGGCATTTTGATGGATTGCTCCTGCATTATGAGCAACGGTAAAAATGTAATTCTATACTCTTAATGCCTGCCTCGCTAATTAGCTTTCTAGGTTTCTCATTTGATGTAGCCATAGGATCAAGGCATGGTCTGTGATAGTGGTGAAATAGTTTTATATATAGAAAGGGCTTGAAACGCTTAATCACTAGTATAACAGCCATGCACACGCGCTTAGTAACACTATAATCTCGTTTGCCTTGTTAAGGGTCTTGCTAAAGTAAGCCACTAGATGGTCAGCTTAGTCTTCATCGTGTTGAGCTAGGATAGCCCCAACTGTGACATCACCAGTGTCAGTGACTAGAAATAAGGGCCGGTCAAAACGCAGATGAACTAAGTAGTTTTTAGTAAAAAGGTAAATCTTTAGTATATTATAAGACTGTTATTGTTCAGGCCATCAATAAAAAATGCACATTCTTCTGTAGAAGATAGACAATGGGTTCAGCTAGGTTAGCAAACCGAGATATAACTGATGATATTAGCTCATCATAATAGGGATGCTTAAGTCCCTGAGACTCTTGGGGGCGTGACATCTTATAATGGCAGCAACTTTATCTGTGATGGGCTATATATATTTTAAAACCTTATGTTTATAGAATTTCATTTAAGATTAAAAAAGAGCACTTTGAAGGCTTAAGCTTTATGAAGGCCTTTCTAGGATTATTAAAGATTTCACAGAGATGTCCCATGAGTAAGAAAAGGTTTGTAAGAATACATTATTATTATCAAGGTATACAAGAACACAAGATAGATTTAAATCTCCCAAGATCCCGTCCATGGCGCGTTGAAGGTGGTGAGCGCGTTGCAAAGGCCCTTGGGCATCCTAGTTGGCTCAAATAGCCTTTACTGTCTATGAGCGTGCATTTGGATTAATCTTTAGGTGCTAGCTCTACTTGATAGTTTCTGCTAACAAGATTTAAAGCGGAAAAAAACTGTGACTTTGCAAGAAAGCAGTGAGATTCATTGATCTAGAACAAAGAATAACTTTCCTTTTAAGTAATGGAGTTAAGATTTTGATAATCCATCACTAGTGATGATTGCCATAACTCTTCCAAACTAACAAGAGAGGGGGTGCTTCAGGACTATGGGAAGGCACCAGTAACCCAGCCTCAAGTAGCTGCTTAAGCTCAACAGCCACTTGAGCTTCTTCAACCTTACTCTTTTAGTATGGACAGGATCAGATAGGGTGAACTTCCGCAGTCTAAACATGATGAAAAAACTCATTCATTTTTCCAAAATAATATGTTGAGGTTGAGAAAAGGTTAGAGTATTCTGCCTAGTAATTGCTCAATTTTCTCAGTTTCTCACTGTAAAGCTCTCGCCCATTTGAGGTGTCAATTAGAGTAACTGACATGGGCAATTTAAGCCTAAAATCCATTGAATTTCTAAATTCAAATATGTTGCCAATGGCTTCCACAGAAAGCAGGCGAGCATAGCAGCTAGAGTACTAGGCCCCAATGTCTTAGGTTTGTCAGTGAGGTTGGCCATCAATGATATAATCCAGCATAGGCGGGATTAAAAATTCTGGAAGGTCAAAATTCTTTAATGGACAGGTCATTTAGGCCTCATATTTCTAGAAAATTGTCCCAAGGAAATTTTGATATGATCCCTAGTGTCAAAAATGACCTGGGACTTTAGCGGTATAATAGTCATCTTTGACAAATAGATGGGCATGTCCTCTAATCATCTACCACAAGAGGGGATATCTGTACTTAGGAGGCTTTTCCAAGATAATCAAGCCTGTTTATTTTGACTTTTACTTACCAACAAGCATAACTAAGCTTTGACCTCCATATTGGCATCATGAGAGAACATAAAGCCTCAATGGAACCCTGTGACTTAAAAATGATAACAATTCTTCATCATAGTGCATGACAGCGACATAGTTTGGTGAAATTGTGTTCCAAGTAGAAGATTGTAACTTGGGGTTGTCTGATGCAACTGCCAAGATATTAAATGACATCTTGATAAAGCAGATGAGTAGCAAGGAATAGAATGCAATTTATTGAGTGCATTGTGGTCCAGCTGTGCCATATTCCATGTAGTGAGGTAAGTCAGGAGCTACCTTATGCGTTTTATATAATTAGATGAAATGACAGATATGGGGGAACCACTGTCAACAAAGGTATCTACAACAACCTTTGAGAACTCGTACAACAACTTATGTGACTAAACTCCAAAATAGGGGGGCAGAGTGAGAAACATAAGAGATTCATCAGGAAGAAGAGTAAGAAAGTTCAGGTTTTATTAACAACGGGTACCAAATTGTCTTCTTCTAGTAAAACAGCATTAGGCTCATCAAAGATCACTTTATATTTTTGAAGCGGTACAGGATGTCATAGTTAAGCGCCTCATACTTCATTCTAACTGCCTTTTCCCGCCTCCTTGAAAAGACTCTTCAACAACACTTGATGCTATGATTACATTGCAGTAGGTGCACCAAGTTTTGGGGTTCTTCTAGTTCTCAACAATGTGGATTCAAGGATATCTGGGAGAGGTAGAATCAGAGCCTTTAAAACTCAAAGTAGATGCGGGAATTTTATTAAGAGCTTCCTTAAGTTCCCAAAGACATGGGAGGTTACTCGTTTGGCCAATAATATGCAGTTAAACTTTAGGATAATATCCCAAAGCATAAATTATCGCAGTTATGGTAATGTCCAGAATAATATATTTAGTGGTAATCAAGTGTTTTGCTTGAGCATAGAATCAGCTGGTTGTCAAGATTTTAACCAGATGGATCCCTTCAATAGTATCAGGATTAGGGGTGTTTGGTTATTCAGGCGTAATTGCCAGTTATTTGCCTAGTTCAATACTTTTTAATGTTATAATTTGAGTTTAGGTTTTGTGGAAGCTGCGTTCACTGCTGAAATTCCATCTAAAGAACGTTATGGCTCTTTCCGGTGGAAAGCTGATAATCTGTTATAAATTTTCTGAAAATGGTTTCACCAACTAATTTGGAGAACCGGCGACTCATGGCAAGGATGCTTGATGTTTATTTAGATATGAATTATATAAGATTACCCAGCAACTTAAGCCAAAGATGGATTGACCTAATTTAATATTTAGTGATCAGATGAGCAGATCTGGAGAGAATCAATATGAAGTATGAATGAATGAGTTGAAAATCTGATAGAGTCTTGGCATCAAGTGCCGATGGGTTTTCTGGTATTGATTGGCCAGAGAGTACTTGGGCGCAGTAGCCCCAAAAGTAGTATAAATAGTCGTTCATCCCCTCCTAATAAACATCTCTCGTTTACACATCTTTCCTTGTGTTTGAAGTAGCTTATAGCAACTAGAGTGGGGAAGGTGGGATAGGAGATCCCCAATAGGTGCAGGTGATAACGCCTGGAGTGGCTGGCGCTGCCAGCTCTCATGCTACCCTATGAGGAACTGGCGGGAACCTGTCCAGCTGGCTACCAGAAGATGCATTGACTGGCCACCAACCTTGCGGGGTGCAGCGCGGGAGGTGCCATAGCCGCTCAAGATGGGGGATGGACTCACTGGGGCATGCCCAGATGAGTTGGTGAAGGGTCGCAATGGTGGGGCAGTGAAGAAGTGCTTAAGCTGCCAAGGAAGGGGGCAGGACTTGCTGGGGCACACGCCAAGGACACCTGGGGCTAAAGGAAAAGCCGTTGGTGTTGGTTGGTGGGTTGGACGCGGACTTTTAGGGTTTGGTATGCAAATGAAGGCGAAATGGCAAAGGGCCAACTAGTCTTCATATTGGTTGGCATGGAACACTTGTGGAGCCCATGGTCAATTTTTCAAAACTGGTGAACTCCAAAGGACTTCCTCCTTTGTTAAAACTCTGTCTATGAACTCCTGCTTTTGATTGGCTAAGGTCTGGTTGCTTTCAAACTTATGATTAAAGTGAAATCTATATGTTACAAAGCGTGACGTTTCTTTATATGAGGAGTCATAATTTCATGGGGCATTCTATTTAGACAGGAGATGAAGTACTTTATCTTCTGCATGTCAATGGCCTCCTCCATCGAGCTCTCATAAGCATAAAGAAAAAAGACAATACTTTCTTGACAGTAGTAAATATCACCTTGACTGGGCTCAAAGTTAGTCACAATAGGAGTGAAAGTGTATTGATGGAATGGACCAGAGCAGGCTCATATATCTCAGATTCTACATAGTTGCAATGGGACTGTTGATCTAATTACCATTCAATTCTTCAAGATTTTCCTCTTTTTATCCCAATGACGGTTTAGAGAGGTAACAGAAGCCTTAAGTGAAACTTGATCCTTTGGAGATTAGATTTCAGTAATTTGGATGAACAATAGATTTTCACAGACATTAAGAAAGTTTTGAGACCTCAACAGATTTTCTTGAGCTGCGAGATGCAACTATTAGTGAGCTTGGCAAATGCGCTGAAGTTATTAATATCATCTGACAAAGCATTGATCAAAACTTTGGGATTAAAGTGGAACCTAACTTAATGGAGCTTGTATCCCTGAGCCACATTTCTTATTTAGTTTTGTAAGCCTGCAAGCGCAGTAATGATGTCTTGTTTCCAGGAATTGTTAAGATCTTCAGAAGTGGGTATCAAGGGATTGGATGACCTTTAGGGTCTACGGGGTCTTTGGGCCCATCTCTCTGGGGCCTTCCAGTTCCTCTGGTCCTATTTTCCCCTCAAATTCCTTAGTCCCAATGATGCTATTGCAAAAGAATTGTTAAAATTGACGCTGTGTTAAGATTTTGGTGCACAGGTATTACACCAAAAACCACAAGACACTTTAATAGGACATTAACCTTGGCAAACTAGCTAAAGGAAAACATTTTTTGTCAAGAGAGACTCTATCTAAAATTAAAATGGAACACAGTTTATTATCAAATTAAGATACAATCTTACCAGCTTGCTGATGAAATCTGCTTCACTAAAAATTTCTCCTATGATGTAGTAAAAAGGATCACTTACCATTGGAATTCCATAAAGATATGTCCCTTTCACTAGCATTCCTGTTGGTGCATTTTATGTGTAATAAGATGCACTCAAAAATGGTAGACTAGAGGATAGTCATACTGAATTAGGATAGGGAACAAATTACAAAAGCTTGGTGCACTTTCATTATTGTCACAATTGACCAACTGCAATTGAGATGCTGTTGAATGGTCCTAAGAACATATAAATTATACTGCCAAATATTTTTAAGACTGCGCAAGTGTATGAGAGAATAGTAGGATTGAACTTGATATTTGCAGAAATGTTGTCTGCGGGGTTTATGTATTTGGTCCACCAAAATAATATTATACAACTTGAAGCATCAATGCCAAAGCACCATAAATAGATCATATACAACATTTAAAACTTTCTATAAATTTGTGGGCAACTTTCTGAGAAAATAATTTGGTGGATTAGACCTTATTTCTAATTATTATTTTTAAAACCCATTTAATAATTATTGCATAAACTGATGTTTGATTAAACCATCTGCAACATTTTCCCCCACTTAACCAAACATCAGGTAATAAAGATGAGTGGTGATCAGATGAGCTATTGAGAGCTTTGAGGCCAAAAAGACCAGAATGTGGATAGTATGCTTTAAGGATATTAGCATGCACACAACTGATTGGGTAACCTCTAGTGATATCCTTCAAAGTATAGGCATCTGGTAGAATATCTATGATCTTAAATACCCTTTCCATGTGTGCTAACTTGCTAGTCCTCTTACAACCATTATTTTTATAATACCAGACCAATTCTCCTATGCCAAAATTAGGTAAGTGTGGGAAACCAGCTAAATTGTTGCTCGCTGGTGCTTCACGCTGGCTGGTTTCCACAAAAGTTTTATTAAAATAAAGTTGGCTATAAAGCGCTAATGAACATTGGATTTTTATGATATTATTAAAAGCATGATAAAGGAAAAAATGATGATCCTCAACCTCCAACTATCTAGTATATTAAGTATTTTTGAAGGTCAAGGGGGAATTTGGGAATATGTTTGGGATATACTGCACAAGTTCAAATTTAAAATTTGCAGGAACAACGTATCATAGTTCAGGAACTCACATCAGGGTAGTGGAACAAAGGAAGTGGGATTCTGATTGGCCCAAACATACCCATGAGGTAACGTTTATATAAACTTGAGCCAATCGCCACCCAATAAATTTCTTTCACCTTGGGGGACCCCCACCAAGCCTATGAAAGGGGGGTCCCCACGCAGGTGCATTGAAGGACTTCGTTGGGTTGAAGGAGTGCCTTCTGATGATTCCCCCAAAGTCTGTGGTGAGGCCAGAGTAATTTGACCAGCCAATTTTACTAATACCCATATGGGTTTTGAACTGGTGATTCCCCAATTAATGGGGTTCCACTGAGAATTGTCCAGAGACTTTTGGCCAATTTTCTCGATTTTTATTATTAATTTTAATAGATGAGCTCTTAATGACATTGGAATATCGCAAATGGCCAACATTTCCCTTTTTTGGCAGAGCTTGACCTACAGCATTCTTATCTTTAGTCTGCAAAGGCAAATGTCCAACAGTAAGGTCCATTGATCCAAAAAATCACAAGCTTGAGCATTACCTTTCCTATATATTGCATTGGAGTAACTAGAGCTTTGTAGATGAATTAAAGTTTCTGCAAAATTTATAAAGATATCTGATAGGGCTCATACTCTCATTCGCCACAAATGAGTACAAAACAGAGGGCAGCGCTTGCTGTATCCTATAAAGTAGTTTAAATGTAAAATGCCCCATGAATGAGTGGTAAGTGATGTTAAATGATGTAAAAATTTATAAACTTTTGATTATTTTCAGCCAATAACCCCTATAAGCTTATTACTTGCACAGGTTCAGGTTTTGTGTAATTCTTCCACAATGTATAATAGTTGATATGATTAGCTGATAATAGTATGAAAACCATTATCCATAGTTGAATGGAATTCTTAGATCTCAGCCTAACGCTCGGCCAGTATTTCCACATGAAATACTTGAGATGTCTCAAAATAGGGATTTGTTTTCTCATACTGTACAACCCAATCATTTCTGAGATTCCCTGATGACAGTTTCTCCAGTTCAACACACAGTCAGCAGTAATACTGATTTTCTATCCGCTTCTTCTCTGGATCTCCTCTCAGATCCTTACTCTTTTCCTTAAAGAGTCTCCCAATTATCGCACACAACAATAATATCCCTGAGAAAGAATAGAACAGTTGAAAGCTGATAAAGTTTTCTACTTTAAACTATATATTAAAAAACCTCTTTTTATTGGTGAATTCTAGAGAATTTATAGTGGGGGTTTTGCGCCCAACCTTCAGTTGATACCTCTTTGATGAAATGGCAGATGTTGCTATTGAAACACCCATCCTCATATCAGCAGAGATGGTCTTCCTCATCCTGGCTAGGATTTCATTATTGGGAATCCTTGAGAACTAAACAGAAAAAGTCAGTAAATGTGCTCTACCGTTTTCCTCTCAATCCAAGCAAACCAACCATATTTGGCTAGCGATCTGCTTAGGTAATGGACTTGTTACCTATTAAGTCAGGTCACAAACCAACTGATTGATTTGCTAGTTTCAGGCGGCATCACTCGCCTCACAACTTACTACTTACAGCCTAATCAGTTGGTGATGAAACCTGACCAATCCCAATCAGTACACCTGATAGTTGATCACTATCAGATACCCCTATTTTGGTGGCAAATCCACCTGACAAGATCTTAAGCATTTGTCCATATTGATCCCTGATGGATACAACCTGGCAAATATCCTAAAATCCCCTGAACATAGTTACTATAAAATCAGGGTCAACTGATTTTTAATTCACCTCGCATTAGGGAATTATCCCCTAGCAATTCCTGGTAACCTAGCAGGCTGGGAATATGGGCAAAAAACCCAACACATCCCCCCTCTTGCCTAGTTTTCCAGCGAGAAAAGGACTGGGGTAGGAGAACACCACTTCAGACACTTAGTCAAATACTTCATTTACTCAAGAGGAGTATGATCATTAATACTCAATGCTGCTCAGGATGACCTTTGGCATGCAGCTCTCTTCCTCTTCCTCCTCGCTACTACCTACTCAAAGTGTGGTCCTCATGATCTACTTCCATGTTGGGATGATTGGTTTACTCATGACAATATCAGTCCTGGGGTCCAGTTTTCCCCATCAAGGCATATGACCTGCTGTCATATTCAGTTTTCTTGGTCCGGCATCCTCAATTTCCTGATTTTCTCCTCATCTTAGACAGGGGACTCTTGCCATTGATGTTCATTTAATGGCCCAATTTAGAATGCTTATTTATGTTTTCCCTTAGCATTTTTCTCTCATAACCTCTTGGCTCATGTCATTTTTAATTCTTTTCATGGAGAGCTTATCCCATTAAAAATTGAGATTAATTTCTTTAAATTTGGAGCTTAATGGATTGTAGAGTGCATAATGTCAACTTCCATATAAGTCTGACATCCCCCTCTCATCCAGCTCATATGTCAAATTCTGAGTTGTGGTACCAACAGCTAATAGACAGCTTGTCTGATCAAGATCTTTGGCTCTTCCGGCAGATGAGTCAGGATGCAGCCAGAACCTCTTCTATGGTCCTTCCAGGACTCATACGCCTAGTCTGGCACCAGCAGCTAGTCCTTCCGTGGAGCTACTGGAAATGATAACCAACCACTTGAAAACCAGGCTAGCAATCATTTTATACGACTCATGGCTGATTCTCCCTCTGTCATTTTTTCCAGAGTTGGATTTCAAAACTCTCCTGGATTTAGCTCCTTTCACAGATGCGCCAAACATCATCGTGGATACTCCTGAAATTATGCCCTTTGCTCTTGATCACTCCTTTCTTGCCAGATCAGACTTGCTTCCTGAGTTCCTCTTCTGACTTGGAAAATACTACAAACCTGCTGTCTTGGCTACCAAGCTCACCATTGGCAACAGTATTTATATCAAACTTCCCTATTCAGAATTGAGGGCCCAATCACTGAGGCTTTATACCTAGCGCTGAATCCCTCCGACCTTGAGAGAATCCTAGATTGGGATATTGCCACTTATGCTCTTCGCTTTGCTGGCCAAGTTCTTTGAAGTTGTGCACAAAGCTTCCAGCCTCCCCAGGTTCCATCATTCCTTCTGCTTCAGCTTCTGAGAAGCTCATATTCATCACTTGCAGGATGCCATTTGCTCCTTACATGACTATCTCCTTTCTGGCACTTCCCATTGGTATCTCCTACTGATGGCATTAATAGGGGGCATGATTTGACAACCCCCGTCCAGTATCCCTTGTTTGCTGCCAGCCCATATGTCCGGTGTTTGTGACAAAGCCCATTTGCAGGCGCTTAAGACTAATCTTCTGGCTCCAGTACCATATTGGTATTACTCAGGGTTATTCGATGACTGCCTCTTTCTATACTGTTGCTTCCCTCCCCACTCCAGGGTTTTGCAATTGGCTTCTTCTGACATCTCAATTTCCCTTCCCCTAGTCACTTTCTCAAAGGAATTTGCGTCCACTCAAAGAACTTGGTTTCGTGTAGGTCTAGCCCTTGCTAGCATCCAATCTCACATAGATTTTGATGGACTATTCATTCCTACTGTGATCTATCCTCTCTCCCCTAAGAGGCGACATAGGTGAAATCATCCCCATATCAAGGATAATTAATAAAGAAATAAAAATTATATAAATGTATTGGCTTTTTCTATGCAGTTTTTTAATTTTTTTTCTCATATATCTTTTATCAACCTTTTATTTTTTTCCTTCTTTTTTCCATGGGTCTTAGTCTTGTTTCTGTTCAAGGTCCATCTTTTTTATTTTTTCCCCCAAACTGGGTCCTAGGTATCCTTAAACCTACCAGTTTTTTATGATTAAGAATTCCTTTTTTCAGACTTAAACATCTAGATTGGCTCAAAGGTCCTTTTTTTGGACTTGACCTAATCATCTGGACATTACCAACTTTAATGGTTCATTAGTCCTTCAGGAACTCTTTTGTTTTTTCATTAATCCATTACTTCAAATACTTAGCATGGACTCAATTTACAACTCTTCCATCCAAGAGATTCTTGATGGATTAGGTGTCAGTCACCATCTTGGCGATAATCTCAAATGGACCTGACCCCATAGTACATCCAGTTTGTTTCTTCTTCCAAAACCATGCATATTGCAATATGCAACTCTTTCACTTTATTCAATATTCTGCTAAGTGCGGTCAGTTCTTATCATATATTGATTTTGCTTATATCCTTTTCTTCAACGTAGTATCAAATACTTATGATTATATCTTGATTAGGATATTCATCAATTGGTTCAAGTACTGTTTGGCACTCATCCTCAAAGTTTGTTCCACCACCAAATATAAAATTGGTGGCAACGCGGCCTTCCTCCCATATAGCAACTCAAATGGCTCTTCCCATCGCTATATGATGACTGATATTGTAGGCAAATGTCACCAAACTCAGGTATGTTCTCCACATGGAAGTTCTTCCTGCGACCAGCTTCCTCAGCATCATGGCCAGCGTTCCATTCACTTGTTCTACCAGTCTGTTTGTCTCAGGCCAGTAGGGTAAAGACATGACTCCTCTGATCCCATTATCTCATTCAGTTGCAGGATCATATGAGATGTGAAGTTTGTCCCATTACTGCTAAGCAGGACCTGCAGGCATCCAAGTTAATATACTACTTGATTCAGAATGAACTGTGAGGTTCTGGTAGCGTCTACTTTTGCCAGGGCCTTCATTTCAACCCATCTCATCAGATGGTCGATAGCAACTATTATGTACTTGCCTCCCCATGTGCTCATTGTCAGCAGTCCCATCATGTCGATGGACACTGTATGCCAGGCAGATCCTGGGTGGACCAGTTGGTATCCAATTGTATTATTATGTGGCTTGTGCAGCTGGCACTCCATGAAACAAGCTAGATAGTTGGTAACATCATAGTTGATTGACTCCCAGTAGTATTACAGGCAAATATGATTAGTTGTTTTTCTCAGGCCTCCATGCCTGACAACCTTATGAGCATCTTGAATGATAGCTGCTCTTTCTGACAGCTTCAGGTATAGTAACCACTTTCCGTTAATCATCTTAAACACTTGTCCATCCATGGTCTCGGTGTTTTCCATCACTTTTTGAAGCGCTCCTTGGATTTCTTGGGGCTCATTCCCAATTTCTCCATCGACCATTCTATGAAATAACTCATCCACCTGCAGGTATACCATATGGATCATTGGTAACTGTGATAAGCCATCTGCATTCTGGTGAGAAGCCCCTACTTGGTGGACAATCTCATGATAATAAGCCTGTAGCTTAAGTGCCCATTGGGCAGTTGTCCTTCTGGTTCTCTCAAATTGTGGATTCAACGCAACATTGAGTGTCCATTACCAATTTAAAGTGCGTTCCATGGATGTATACCAAAAACTGCTTACAGGCATAAATGACCGCAAGGCATTCATACTCAGTTACAGTGTAATTTCTCTCAGTGGCTGAGAGTGTTCAGCTCACATCTGCCGCCATATGTTCGTCCCCAAGTTCATCTACTTGGCTTAGTACAGCACCAATTGATGTCAACAAAGCATCAGTTTTTATAATAAATTCTTAATCAAAATCTGGATATTTCAAAATTGGAGAATCTATTAGATACCGGTGTATCTTATAAAAGATTCCTGTACTTCCTCATTCCATATGAATCCTTTGACAGATGGAATAAGGGCTCAGCAATTTGGGAAAAGTCCCAAATAAATTTTCTGTAGTATCCAACCATTCCAAAAAACACTTGGATGTCTTGGACACTCTTTGGCACAGTCATCCGTTTTACGTCTTCAATCTTCTGGGCTTGCAGCTGCAATCCACTAGAGCTGATCACTAATCCCAGATATTTCAACTCTTATTTGAAGAAGTGACACTTCCCTAGATTAATCTTTAGGTTAGCCGCGGAGAGTCTCTTGAATACTTCTTCCAAGTGGTGTAGATGGTTAGTAAACATCCTACTGAACATATTGATATCGTCCAAGTATACCAGAATGCACGACAACTTCAAGTCGCTCAGTATAGTGTCCATGGCCCTCTGGAACGTTGCAGGTGCATTGCATAGACCCTGGGTCATCCTCGTCAGTTGGTATAGCCCCTGCGCGGTAATAATTGCGCATTTTTCTTAGTCTTCTTTTGGAAAATTGATTTGCCAATATCCTGAGATCAGATCCGTCACAGAGAAATACTTCACTTCTCCTAATTAACCTAGCGCATCGTCAATTCTTGTTAGGGGATAAGAATCATTTTTTGTAACCTTATTCAGCTTTCAGTAGTTGATTACCACCTGATCAGATCCATCCTTTTCTTCACAAAAAAAATGAACTCGCCCAGGACTTGATGACAGAACTAGAAGCTCATGCTTCACTAGTTTGCTGATTTCATATTCCACTGCTGCTTCAGCTGCTTTTGACCAATAAATTAGTCTCATCCTGATCAGAAAATTTTCCCCAGTGTCGACCTTGTGGATCACATCCCTCTCACATATTAAATTTTGAATGTCCTGAGCAAATACTTTCCGATATTTTTTGAACAATTTTAGCACCTTCTCTTACTGGCCTTATGTCAGATTAGCAAGTTGCTCTCAATCAACCAATAGGTTGATACTCTCAGCTACCCTGTCTGGTAATCCCATCTCATTGAGAGTCCCAAAATTGTGGAATCTCCTAAATACAGCCATTGGGATTTCTCGTCACTTTCTAGGTCTGAAATTCATAGACCATAAAAATCTTTTTTAATATTATATATATATACTTTGTATTTTTCTTTTGCAATGGGACTTGCAACCTATAAAAAAGGTTCAGAGGTCCTTCTTTTCCCCTTCATCCAAACTGGATCCTAGGTAACTCTGACCTACCAGTTATCATGGTTCGAAATTTTTTCCATCTAAGATCTAACCATCCATTTGGTTCAGTGGTCCTCTCCTAGAACTTGACAAAAATCTCATAACATAACCATTTAATGGTTCAGAGGTCCGCTGGGAACATTGCAACTATTTTCTCTTATGCTCAATACTTCCAATTAGTATTGCCTTCACTATATGACCAGCAATGCTGTCTCTTCACGTATAGGCTACTCTTGCCAACTTTAGAAATACTCTTGATATATTAGGCCTTTGGTACCTACTAATTATTTATCCAAAAGGTCCTAATTGCATCTCATATTTTGGCAATTGATGCTTGAATCTTCATAGCAATAGTTTTGTTTGATTGTTAAGATCATTTTTCTCCTGAAAATGAATTTTGGCATTTATTGCCAACCTTAATTACACAGGTTGTTCTGGCATCGTTAGCTTCATCAAATTTCTCCTGAATTGAACTCATCTCCAGCAACTTCTGATCATTGGTTGAGTGTTATTGAGTCAAACGATTTTCTCCACTATCTTTGATCAAACGTTTTCTGATTTGACTTCATATCTTCATTGGTATAGCAATCCAATTCTCCTGATTGATTGCTTCCTATTTCGTCTAATGCCTCACCTAAACACTCACTCCTCAGGTCTATTTAAAACAGAACTAATTTCAGCCTGAGTTGATCCTGCTGTTCCTCAGAACTATCATAAGTGCAACCAATTTTAACCCAAGTTGGCCCAGCTGATACTTTTTATCTCAAGTAAATGTCAGTTGGAACAGGTTGACTTGCAGCAATAGATAGTTCCATATCTAGGCTGCAAGTCCTTTTCATTGGTAATGAGTATCTTCAATTTTCTTCACTTGGAGCTCCACTTCTGAGCTGGGTGAACGCTAATGAGCGTGATCCACTTCACATTCTGTTTTCAATAAAGCTACTTTCCTTAGTAACTTAATTTAAGAACTAGAAACATATTCATTGACATCATGTTTTAAGTTCTTCTACTCAACTACACCCCTGTAGTGAGCACCAATCTGTAAAAATTTATTGGGTCTGGTTATTATCAGCCAATAACCCCTATAAACTTATTACTTTCACAGGTTCAGTTCTTGTTCAATTTGTCCGCGTTGTACTGTTGTTGATATAATCAGCTGATAATAGTATGCCAACTATTATCCATAGTTAAATGAAATTTGTAGATCTCAGCCCAACGCTTGGTCAGTATTTCCACTCAAAATACTTGAGATTCTCAAAATAGGAATTAGTTCCCTCATACTTACAACCCAATCTTTTCTGAAATTCCCTGATGACAGTTTCTTCAGTTCAACACAGTCATCAGTAATCCATGATTTATTTCCACTTCTTCTCTCAATCTCCACTCAGATCATTTCTCTTTTCCTTAAAGAGTCTCACAATTATTGCACACAGCAATAATATCCCTGAGAAAGAATAAAACAATTGAAAGCTGATAAAGTTTTCTACTTAAAACTATATACCAAATAAAAAACATTTTTTTTATTATTGGTGAATTCTAGGGAATTTATAGTGGGGGATTTGGTGCCCAACCCTCAGTTGATACCTCTTTAATGAAATGTTAGCCGTTGTCATTAAATCACACATCCTTTTCTCAGCAGTGATGGTCTTCCCCATACTGGCTAAGATTCTGTTGTTGGACATCCTCAATACCTAAACAGAAAGAGTCAGAAATCGTGTTCCTAACACTTTCTTCTCAATCCAAGTGAGCCAACCATAGTTGGCTAGTGACCTGCTTAGGTAATGAAACTTGTTACTCATTAAGTCAGGTCATGAACCAACTAATCAATTTGCTAGTTGCAGGTGGCATCACTCGCCTCACAACTTGCTACTTATATTCCCAATCAGTTGGTGATGAAACCTGGCCAATCCCAATTGGTACACCTGATAGTTAATCACTATCATATGTCCCTATTTTGGTGGCAACTCTGCCAGATGAGATCTTAAGCATTCATCCATATTAATCCTCAATGGATATGACCAGGCGAATATCCTAAAATCCCTCAAACTTAGTTACTCCAAAATCAGGGTCAACTGATTTCCAATTCACCTTGCATTAGGGAATTATCTCCTAGAAATTCTTGATAATCTAGCAGGCTGGGAATATGGGCAAAAATACCAACAGTTGAGTACCCATTTTCTTCTTTGCCTTTACTTTATACCACCGCAGGACAAAATACAAAAAAATCCTGATTCAGTGGATGCTAAGGGAGGTATTCCTTTTTATGCTGCAGATGAGGTAGTGATTAAGTTTGGTGAACAACGAGTGGTTGACACAAAGATAACCCTCCAAATCCCACACCACTGCTTGTTGCACCTCATAAGTATTGAAGGCGTTAGCCCCTTGGATCCTTGAGTATTGCCTGCCATTCTAGACTTTGACTTCTAGAGGCTTATTACTCTTCTGTTGGGGAACCTCACCAGCAAGGACATAGTTGTAAGAAAACATAAGTAGATTGGCAGAGGCTTGTTAGTCCCTGTAGAGGACATTGAAAAAATTCACTCCATTGGATCTATGATGGATATGGGCCTGCCAACGGATAACCTTTTATTTACCTTATCTAATGTCCATATCTTGTATGAGCTGACCCCTGATAAACTTAGTAAAGTTCACACTTTATTGAAAGTATTTAGCGACATATTCTCCAAATCAGATAATGACTATGGCCATATGAAAGACTGGAGCCACTTCTTTGATTTGGGTGATACCCGTCCTATTTGGTCAAAACCTTACCACAAGTCAAAGGTGGAAGAACATCAGATGAGGACAAAACTAAAGCAGTTACTAGACGTGGGGTTACTAGTTCTTTTGCAAAGCCCTTAGTCTTCCCCCTTTTGTTAACAAAAAAGAATACTGGAGGTCATCAGGTAGTCATGGATTACCAAAAATTAAATAGCTTCACAAAGAAGAATAGCTATCATATCCTTCACATTGACAATGTCTTGGAACAGCTATCTGGATCTAACTTCTTCTCCATAATGGACTTGGCTAGCAGCTATTGTCAAATGGACCTTTCTCCCCAAGAACAGTAAAAATGTGCTCTTATTTGCAGTAAGGGTCTCTTCAAACCCACCCTATTACCTCAAGGGTTGTGTAACGCACCTGCAACTTTCCAGCGCGTGATGGATCACATCTTGCAGGACCTGAAGTTAAGTTTTATCATCATCTATCTTGATGACACCACGGTGTTCTCAAAAACCTTTAAAGACGTCTTGATCACCTGAAAGAGGTGTTTTAAAGCTTACATGAGTCAAATATCAAGTTAAAAACCTCAAAGTGTACCTTCTTCCAAAGGAAATTGGATTTCCTTGGACACTCCATTTGTCAAGAGGGAATCCAACCCATACAAGGTAAGTTAAAGCGATATCAAATATGCCTCCCCAACAAATTACAGGATAATAGGTAAAATTTAGGGAGGAAGGGGTATTATCATCAGTTCATAACTAAATTTTCCCAACTCAGCAAACCCCTAGTCCGCCTACTGACTAAAAACACCCCTTTCCATTGGGGCGCTGAACAGAAGGCCGCTTTTGAGACGTTGAAGCAACTGCTACAACAACATTCTATCCTGAGGCACCCCAGCTATGGAAACCCATTTATCTTGTTTAACAATGCCTCAGACTACACCGTTAGGGCCATCTTAGTTCAACTAGATGAAAAAGGTTTAGATCATCCTGTATCGTATTTCAGTAACATGCTATCAAAGGTAGAACACAACTACAGCATAATGAAAAATGAGTTTCATGCTGTTCTGTTAGCTGTAAAACACTACCGCCCTTTTCTGTATGGGACTTCCTTCACTGTAGTTACATACCTCGCTGCATTGAAATAGCTACAGAACATGAAGGATCCTACTGGCTGGTTATCTCTCTGGGCTCTAAAGCTCCAGCACTATGACATGAAGATCAACATCCGTTCTGGAACCCATCACATGAATTTTGATGAGTTAACTTGCCTGCTTGCCTTCAACTGATAATAGTGAGGCGGAAAGGCTATATGACCTCTTAATGGCCCCCAATGACTGGGAGGATGGGGATGATCCTGTCCAGAAAAATGTTAGCCTTGAACTTTCACAACAAGAAAGTGGAGAATGGGAAATTGTACAAGTGGGGGCAAAGTGGCTGCCTTACCTTCAGCTCTCAGAACGTGTACCTGTTAATCTAGAAGCTCTCTCCACCCTAGGTCATTAGAGAGCAAAGAAAACCTATGATTGGATTAGAGATTGGTATTATTGGGAAGATTTTGGAAAACATTGTTGAAGTCTTGGTTGCCTGCTTCACGCGTAAGAAGCAATCCAGTTTTAATACTAGATAGCATTATCAACCAACTCCTCATCAACAACCGTTCCACATCATCAGCCTGAACATAATAGGTCCCTCCCGCAGACTACTGGTGGAAACAAATTTATCCTAGCAGGCATTGACCATTTTACTAATTAAGCGAAGCCGTGGCTCTCCCTGCCCAAATGGCAAAGTTTACAGCCACAATTTTATATCAAAACATTTTTACTCGACATGGCTGTCCCCAAGTACTACTCTGTGACAATGGTAAGAACTTTACCTCCAGAGTAGTCAAAATCCTGGCTACTTCCATGGGAGCTCAACAGCTTTTCTCAAATCCATATAATCCATCTACCAATGGGACTGTGGAGAGAAGAATGGAACCTTGGTCTCCATTTTACAGAAAATGGCATCTTCTGATCCAATTCACTGGGATTAATTCCTACCCAGTGCTCTTATGGCATACCATATTAGTTATCACCAATCCTGAAAATATCCTCATTCCATGTCTTGTATGGGCAGGAACCTGTAATAATTGCTCTCTTAGCTAAAGAAGTGTTTTCCTCTAGAGTTGAGAAACCTGAGAATGCCATGAGAAGATTGGCTCAGCGTATGATCCAGCTCCAATCTGAAGCTATGACCAATCTGCTAAAATGGCAACTAAAGAAGGGTAGGCTGCCAATAAGCTCTGAACCCCCCTACCATATTTCCAAGTTCTGACCTGATTCTGTGTTATCATAACCGCATCACTTATAGATGTGGTAGCTTGGGTCAATCTGGGAAGTCTCTTTCATCAACTACAAGAGAGGTGTGGAGTATTCTACCAGATCCTTGGCTACAGGGATTATCATCAACTGGGTACATGGCCGTTTCCTATGGCCCTATTCTCCCCCAACATTCTTGAGGGGGTGATGTCAGACACTTGCCCTCCCTGCTTAAAGGAAAGAATGTTTTGGGTCAAAATAGGCTAAAAGGGGAAATTGTCAAACATTTACAAATTTGAGATGGGGATAAGGGTTATTTGATTAAAATGATGATAATGGCATCTAAAAGGCCCTGGTCAATTCTCAGTGGAACCCCTTGAATTGGGGTAGAACTTTTACTGATACTACATGGGCAATTAGCATTTTGTTAGGCAGTCAAATTGCCCCGGCCATGTGGTGGAATCTGGGAGTCCATTGGAGGTTTCTCTCATTCCACGTTTAGTTCCATTTAAACACCTAAGCGGGAACTACCCCCTTTTATAGGCTTGGCAGGGGTCTCCTAAGGTGCAATTATTTTATCTAATGGGGATTGGTTTTTATCATATTGTAACCCACAGAGTTCATCTTGCCTAAAAGTAACTTCCCGTCAGTTATCTAACCAAAGTGAAGAAAATTTCCTGATCTCCAATAGGTCATTTTTCATGTTCCCTAATTTGGACATTATTAAGCTATTCCATACATTAGCATTGAATTCCCTTTGACCCTCAATACTTAAATATAGTTTAAATAATGAGCAATATTATCAAGAAGACTCATTTTTTGTCTTGTATCCCACACTCAATAATATCTTGCTGGATTTTCAGAGAGAGCTTGGACTTATCCTCATATGGTGAAGGGATATTGAGTTTTGGCTGCACCTTGAAGGAAGGTTTTGGGATGTAATTGTCCAGAGAAGATGCTGAGGAAGGTACGGACTACATATTAGAGGGCGTGACAATTGAGCTGTAGAGGGAAACCCCTTTGAGGATGTGTGAAGTGAGGTTGAGTCTCAATTGCAGGCACAAGGCGTACTCTGAGTGTAGAAGGTGGGAGATAGCGCTGTTCTGTCACCGCTGGTGCACTATGGCCAATCTCACATGGTATAGTGATGTCTGCTTTAAGCTGAATCACAAGAGCTGGTTTTGGAATGGTTACCTGCACAGGAGGGGCCATGGGATCAATATGGATTCCTTTAGCTGGCTATGGTTGAGAAATCCTTACTGGTTAAGACTTGGGCTTCAACACAACTTCTTTAGCAGTCTCAACTTTATAGATATCTGCAACCTCTAGCAGAGCCCTTTGACATTGCAAATATTCTTGAAATGGCGTTTCACGATATAATATTCCTTGCCAAGGAAGGGTGAGAAGCCAAGCCAGTCAGAATGGCAGCAATGGCATCATCAAGAGTAATCATTTCTAAGGTTAACAGCATCTGGGTTTATTAGTATAACTGCTCAGTGAAGGCGGTTGTAAATCTTGGGGAACGCCCTCTCTGTTTGGATTGGGAGTGCTCCCTTTCCCATCAATAAAGGGTCCAAGAAGGGCAGCTATCCCTCTCATCTCACAGGGCAACTTTTCCCATGTGGTGGATAAGCGTTAGATAACAGCTCTCCCTTTGAGGATACTTCCACCTGTTCCAGTATTAACTTCAGATGAATTAATAGCATAAACTAAGGGGAATTGTGCTGAGCTTTTGGGGAGTCACATTCTCTTAGGAAAAAAGGTCCAAATAAAGTTGAGGGAAATGATCCTTCGTCATCAATATCTGAGAGTCCTAAATCATTGGTAATAAGGCCTGACAGGCATGTGCCCTCAATGAATAAATCATTCAATATCAGATCTTTGGCAAATGTTGTCAATGGTATCAGGCCATTGGGAGATGCTGATGCTAGTTTGAAACTTTCCCTGGCAGTATTGAAACCTCCTCCCAATAGATCTATTTTGGACCAACGGACCCTAGAGCGACCATGTGTGGATGGGTTGGGCATCCCAAACCTGTTTCCAACCTCATGAGACTTCCCCTATGTGAGGTGGTCTTGGGAGATTCCCGCTGCCTGTCAAGCAAGATGCCATTGCTCTAGTCATCAAACCCAAAGAAAATCGGCAATCTGGATATCTATGGACAAACTGACAGTGACTCAGCCCACCGCCAACAATTTTAAAGTTGGGTATAAATAATAAATCTGCCACTCACTTGAAGTTTGTCAGGTTAGGTGAATCATTTTTAGCACTAGGTGGTCCCAACCTAAAGGGGGGATACATCGATCTAGGTTAGGTGAATCATATGTGCCCCAATTTTAAGCTTGTCTAAGCTATTCCCCAAATCAATCACATATCTAAGCAGTCATAACACTCTGAGAAAATTGACAGTTGAATCCCAATTTTAAAATTCAATATAAAACCATACCCAAAATTTGATTTTTTCCCTATGACTAAATTAAAGCCTCAATTCCAATCTCACTTTTTCCAGAGCCTAAACCCACAGGCCCTGGGACTGTGACAGCCTGGTTCATTTCAGGGTTGTTTTTCACACTTAGGACCTTTTGCTGTTTGCTGGTGAATTCTCTCACTACAAACTTCAATACTATTTAGGTAGCAGTGCCTATGCATTTGGGCTTTCCATCTGGATGTCCAGGCATTTAGACTGAAAGACCAGTCTGAACTTTATCTTCTGCCATCATGACAGCGGTTAAAAATTCCTTTTTTCATACTAAGGCACAAAAAGGCATGTTTTCTCTATTTAAACTCTGCTTTGATCCAAATCCTCAAAAAGTGCTTCTTTAATCTCCAACCAGGTACTAATAGTTTCCTTAAAAGGAACCATTACCTCTTGAGTCATGCGACGAAATCAAGGGAGGATGCGCTTATTTTTTGGTGATTGGGGGTGCCATCCATGACAATTCATAGACAAAGGGAAACGAGATAATGCTACTCTCACCTGAGGTAAACTTGCCTCTAAAAGATGTTTAAAATATATGAGATTATGCAAATGAGGGTATGAACAGCATAGCAGCTTCATGAGAAGCTGAGAAGGGAAGTTGTTTGAGCTTTTTCTTTATGATAAAGCGTTGTCTAGTTGCAGTTTCAAAGCATCTATTCTTAGTTCTGCTCCCATGGTGAGGTGAGGGGGTTGCTCATCTATACAGTCTCCACTTTAGTTAAAGATTGTGATGTACAAGCGCCCCTGTAGTGAGCACCACTCTTTGGAATCCTGGTACTTGCATGTGCTCACTGGTGCTTGAGGCACAGGATTTCAGCAAAATACCACTTGCAGGAGTTTTAATACTCTCAACTGCTTTAAGACTACAGGGGGAAAATTGGGTACAGATAGATATAATTCTAATAGTATAAAAATGGGGATACAGGCACTTTTAGCTTAGTCAAATAAGCGATCCTTTATTAAGTTAAGACCTCTCATTATGTATAATACTTGGCGTATTGGGCGGGTTTGCGCCAATATGCAACGAATGAATTGGGCAGTAAGACCATGTCACTGACCATACTAGGTACAGGCCTGCTGAGGCCCATCCCCAAACCTAACCGCCATGTCTCATTGTTGCCACATATTCTTGTACCACTGTTCCCATGACAATGCACATCAGTAGCAGGGCCTGGGACCAGGAAAGGGCTGAGAACAACGCCAACGCCACACCAAGCTCACTGGTGAAGCTCATGTCTTTTGATCTGATCTGACTATTTTACTAACTAAAAATAATATAATCCAAGCTAGCAAAATTCTTTATTTTTCAAATTTCTCATAGAAGACGCAATTGCCCTACAGGGCTGCCATGTCTTCCCTTTAATAATGCACTGTGAATATCAAATAAGCCACTGCTTTTCTTTCTCATAACAATCACTTTAGTTACTACAATTTGATTCAAACAGCAAATTTGGATAATCACACACAGGAAAGATGGGCAACTTTAATAACAACAATAATACAACATGGGCGAGCGTCATGGCAAGTGGTGCGCTTAATGGTGCAACTAAGGGCAAGAAACGCCCTGGAGGGGGGCCAGGAACCCAATGCGTAAAAAATCGCAAACTCAGACACCATCTGGGTTTATGGTATTTACTGTAAAGCACGCGCAATACATGTACATTCAATTCAACCAACCTTTGTCAAAGGTAAAACACGGGATCAGACTCTTTCTTGGGGATGAGTCACTGACCCTGTGGGATAAAACATGTGAGGCACAGCCCTCACTTTTCCCTCACGCGGTGTACGTAGCCACCAACAACATGGGCCACAGCTGGATCAATATTGGTTTTGAAACAGCTGATGAAGCTGATGCCGCAGCAAAAATCTGCGTGGAAATTGCCCTCCCTGAGGGCAAAAAAATTGTGCGCACCGCGCGCACCAGATGGAACAAAGCAAAAACTTTGTTCATCTCCTTTGACTCGCTCCCCACCAACCTTACTCATAAGGTAATCGAGGAGGAGCTCCACAAAGGTCTTGTGGCCTATGGAGAAATCCAACAACTCAAATTACAGTGATTTCGCTTAACGCCCAACCTGTGCACAGGAAAAGCTATTGCTGTAATCAACCCCTTCCCAGAAGTGGAAGAGGATTTATCCAGAATTCCCCGCGCAGCAGAATTTCACTTTGCAGATGGGGGCCAGTCAGCTGCATTCTGAGCTACACCAGAACGCGCACCACCCATTTGCAACCACTGTGGCTCACTGGGCCACAAGGAACATGCATGCCCTGTAAAAGAGGGCTTAATGGAAAATGACTTTTGTGAAGAAGCTATGGACGAAGATAATGAAAACTTTGCCAAAATGACTGATGGCCACCACCCATTCCGCTGGGGTGAAGATGGACTATACTCCATCGTGGACCCAGTTACAAGTAAACAGCGTAAAGCAGCACAAAAAGCCTACAAGAGAGCAGCGGCTGAAGCAGTGGCACACGTGGAATCCGCCATTAACCATGGACAAATTCAGGAGGATATTTTGGATATTCACCAAACCAACCAATCAGAACAATATGCCCAGGTTGAAAATTTTCACAGTAACCAGACTGAGCCACAAAGCGTCATCAGTCATGCACATACTGAGGAATAATGCAACCGCAATTTGGGTGAAAATGCGGTGCACAATGCAACAAAGTTGAACCTCAAAAATATAAAATCCAATCAACAACCTGCATCAAATCAACATGAGACCTGTGTAGGAAAAAGTTGACACAAATGCAAAAAACCGCAATTCCCTTGAATCATTGGGTCAGATCAAGGGAACCAACAATGGCAGTGAAAGAGTTGGAGTACAGACGCGGAGCATGGCCAAAATGAGCCGCGGTGGGATAGGACCAGAGGGTCCTCCCAACCGCTCCTGAGGCGCCGCGGGCACCTCAGTGTCAATAGGGACGTTAAATATCGTGGGAGCCAGGGCTCATATGTCCCAAGCCAAAAAGCTGGCATTCCTACGAAAGCCTCTTGTAGACATCTTGGCCATCCAAGAAACCCACTGCCTACAAGGAGAAGAAGAATCCTGGTCAACCAGGGTAGCACCATCACAATCAGTATGGACGTCTCACTGTGGGGTGATAGTCCAAAACAACAAAAAATTTAAAATTACAACTTCATCATCACACTTACACGGTCAAGTCCTGGTAGCAACAATCACATGCCAAGATGAAATAACCTCGTTAGCATGTATCTATGCACCGTGCACTGCAACTGAGAGAAAAAAAAATTGAAAAAATTTTTACTCTCACCCTCCCACCAGATATCATCATGTTAGGCGATTTCAACTGCTGGGATAACCCCAATACAGATCGATGGCCTAATCCCAAAGGAAACCCACCTGGACACATTGAATATCGCACAATGAAGGCATCTCTTGGCTTACAGGATGCTCTTCCCCCCAATTCACCAATCCTTCCCCATATGACAAGACCAAACATACATGAGGGACTGCTCATATCAATGAGTCGTATTGACCACATCCTCATCCCACAATCCCACCACTCAAGAATCTCCAAATTTACAACAAAAAAGATCAATTTTTCTGATCAACAACTAGTTATGGTGCAGTTAGCGCCAACCCAATCCCACACACAGGTGACGCCTTGGATAAAGCTTCACCCAGAAAATATAAAATTGCCTGAGATATCTGACTGGGTTGAAAACAAGGCTACAAGCCCAGAATTCACAGCCCCATCCACTTCAGATCCCATCAGAACATGGGAAAATTTCAAAAAAATTTAATCAACAAAACCTGACATATTGCATCACGCAAGTACACCGCGGACACAGCCACAATCAAGAGTACCTTGGCAGAACTAGACCACCTGGAAATAAATACTCTGAGATCTGGCTATAGCCCTAATTGGGGATGCAAATGGGCAGAAATTTCA